>NIPM01000442.1:42428-135855 GCA_002738285.1 Holacanthella duospinosa | reverse complement strand
TTTGATTGATGGATTTTTTGGATTCGGACTTAAGGTTCTCCCACTTCTTCTTAATTTCGTTAGCCGTTCTGTTCGCTGCGCCTACTTTGTTTACCTCCGAAGCTATAAATCCCCACGTGGATGACTTTAGCTGATGTGTAATGTTTGGGTTAAACCGATCAAAAAGGACTTTCTTTTTTTCGGAGACCAAGAACTTAATTTTTTCCAGTTCGTTTGAAGTAAAATTTGGTCTACGTGCCTTTACTTCTGGCCGAACCATGTTGTTAGATGCTAGCAAAAATAAGTGATTATTCGAGTGTCATTCATACAAAATCGACATGGTCTTACCTATTTTGTTGCTCCCTGCTGCGGGAGTATCCATAGACATACGTATGGTCTAATACTCTATATTGCAATGAAAGCGTAAATAACGAAAACTTTGATTTGTTTGAATTTCAATTTTTTTATTCATAAAAAATTGATTTATTTAAGTAACCGGGCACGCAAGTCACGTGGTTTCTATGCCCGTAACACATTCTAAGACAATGGCAACAGTGAAACAACTTATGAGGATCCACTTGAACTTAAGTATGTCAAAGTGGCCGATTTTGAATCGAGATAAGATTTTGGATTAGCGACACTTAGTAATTTCACATAATCCAAAATCTTAGTGAAGTCCTTTCTGCATCCCGTCCCTGAATGCTACCAATAGCTAGTCTTCTGATTTATATGGCGGTGGACAGTAGGGAGGGTTTTGGGGAAGACGTTTGACAGTAATGAGGGAATTGGGCAGGAGGTAATGCTGGTAAGCAGCAAAGAGGGTTGTGGGCTTGTGGGAGGGCGGTGGGCAGTAGGGAAGGCAATGGGTTTTAGAAACGATGGTGGGCAGTAAGGAGGGCGGCGGGCATTACGGGGGGCNTTTACTTCTGGCCGAACCATGTTGTTAGATGCTAGCAAAAATAAGTGATTATTCGAGTGTCATTCATACAAAATCGACATGGTCTTACCTATTTTGTTGCTCCCTGCTGCGGGAGTATCCATAGACATACGTATGGTCTAATACTCTATATTGCAATGAAAGCGTAAATAACGAAAACTTTGATTTGTTTGAATTTCAATTTTTGGTGGGCAGTAGAGAGGACGGTGGGCAGTAGAGTAGGAGGGTGCGGTAGCCAGTTGGAAGGAGGAGAAAAGGAGGGGCGGTAGGGAGTGCGGTGGGCAGCAGGGAAGGCCGGGGGTAGTATGGAGAATGTATAATGAACCAAAATTGACCCAAATTATATTGGTGTGTGTGAAGTTAAATAAAAAATAGGTAATGACCAAAGCCAAAGAACAAAAAAGTTCAATACTAACAGCTGACTCATGCAGTTTACTAGCGTAAAAATGAATATATTAACTTTTTGTTCTTTGGCTTTGGTCATTACGGTAGCAATAAGTTACAGACTCTGTACACTCCTATGATAATCAAAATTTAAGATTACCAGGCTTTGGCAACATCTATAAGAGATGGTGAAACCCCGTGCCACAAATAAGGGTCAGGCAGGGACCCCAGAGGTAATTTTTTGCCGTGCTACAGATGCTAGAATTGGCAGGAGGTAAAGGGACTTTCTGCTGTAGTATGACAAGAGTTTTATTATGACTTACTGTATCATAACACTATTTTAAAACAAAAACCTTTCACTCACTAACCAGATTTTGAATAAAGCAGTCCTTTTTTGTTATTACAAAAGCTCGAACGAGATCCACGTTCAATCAGCCTCTTATTTTTTGCTATACACCTGATCATGCTATACATTTGTGTTGTCACAGGTCTGAAGGGCTACATCCTCAAAACTGAATCACTTAGAACGTCACCCAAGCTTCTATTTCTTTCACCAAACCGAAATACAGGCTCGACCAGATTGGACTCGATCCAGTACCTTCGCAAAATTCTTTTATCGTCCATAGTACGAGCACTCATTTGCTCCTGCGATTCTTTCCACAGGAGGTATAGCTTTAAACATCGCTATGTTATGTTATTTACTTCGGGTACCTGACAGAATTCAACAATTTAACAAGGGCGCGAAAGGCCTGATGTTAAATTGTAATTCTCTTAAGGTACCCGAAGTATATAACGCTCTCCCTCCTCCCGTTAATACCAAAAAAAGAAATTAAAAAAAAATACAGTAATTACCTAGAGGGAAACAATCTAGTTGAGATGACAATTCGCACTTCATCACCAATGACAACACATGGAACTACTGTTTCCATCTAATGTCTACTTCAATGAAATTATCAAGGTTGCTATGAGGATTACACTAAAGCTATTTTATTAAATTTATTCATTACTTATTAAACAATATTGTAATATGTGTTATATCTAATTATATCTGTTATCAGAACTGAAATTATCCCGCTTCCGAATATTAAGGAGAAAGGAGAATGTCGGATAAAGGAGTGTTATGTTATACAGANTAGAGGAGTAGATGAGTAACTACAAAAACTTTAAAAACAGCTGGGGGTGAGCTGGAGACGCTATGTTATGTTATACAGAGAGAGTTTTTAAGAGTGTTACGGGGATACCCCACACTTCACTCTTTCACCTACCTAAAGAGAAAGTTTTAAATCAGTGAGATTTGAGAGAATTGAGGAGTGGGTGAAAGGGTGAAGTGTTGGGTATCACCGTAACACCCTTAAAAACTCACTTTGTATACTTCGGGTACCTTTAAGAGGATTATAATTTAACATCAGGCCCTTGTTAAATTGTTGAATTTGAAAGAATTACTTAATATCTTGCACTTTAGTTGTTATGTTTCACGAAACCTTTTATCATTATTTTTGTATCCGTTGTGGAACTTTTTTTTGGTTGTATTTACCAGAGAAATGAATGCTCATCTTATATTCACAACTATTTCGCCAAGTTGGATGGTTTGAAATAATAAGAGTCAGACGAAATGTTCGGAATGGAACCATAGAATTTTAATCATACCGTCCAATGTGTGTATTTGAATTAATTTTGAACTAGAGTTTTAGGTTGTCTTTTAGTCTAAACCTAAACTAATAATTAGCGCTACTAATGTGAAATTTGGACCCTGTAATTTCGTTCGACAGTGCACTTCAGTTATAAAATGTTCCCTAAAAATTAGGGTCTTATGAGCGTGTGGTACATAAACGTTCTGATTAGAAATGTTCCTTAGGAAGGTCAAGTAGAAAAAATGTAGAAAATTTTGTACTTTTTGCACAATTTCTTCATGCAGCTTAGCTTACCTACTAAAGTATTGGGGAATTCCGAATATAGCTTGCCACGAAGCTCTGTATTTATGCACTATTTAAAAATGTTTTCACTTTTGACATTTAGCTCTGTTTCATCAAAATCAAAAAANAGCTCTGTATTTATGCACTATTTAAAAATGTTTTCACTTTTGACATTTAGCTCTGTTTCATCAAAATCAAAAAACTAGGTCAAGCGGAAGAAATCAAGAAAAATTAATTTTTTATACAATTTTCTCTGCAGTTTAGCTTATTAAAGGTATAGGAAATCGGAAAAATAGGTTGCCATTAAACACTATTTCCATTCTTTTCTAAAAAGGGAATTCAATTTCTAAAGTTGATAACCTACAAAATAGTCGAGGTTTTTCATATTTTTGATATTGTCAATTTGGTAGAGTGAGATGCTCACTTTAAACACAAATCCAAAGACAAACTTTGCTTATGACCCGCAAAATAAGTTTGTGATTTTTATTTTTAAGTTATTATAAAGAGTAGGTAATTCAGTCTGATTCTGAGTTATTTTATTCAATTTATAAAAAAACGTTTGAGCTGATTTATCTCCGGGCATACGTAAAAAATTATTTATTATTTTTTTTTTTTGCATTCAAATTCACTAGTTTAGCATTAAAATTTAATTCGAAACTTTTGTTGGAGCGGTTAAATTATTAGTTCTTGTAAACAGAACAGTTGCGTCTAAATTAAGTAAATTATCTAACGAGGAGAGCAATAAAGCAGATAAAAAAAATTGAATATTTTAGACAGGGAGGATTATACACGAGAAGTTAGGGTAGATGGCAACGAAAAAATTTTGTTTTGTGTTACATAAATTGCTTAAGAATTGATTTATTATTCCTCTCTTTCTTTTATAATTTGTTCTTAATTTAAGGTTCCTTGAAGGACTAAGTTATTTTTGACTAAAAACGGAGACAAAAAATGAGGACTTATGGCAAATAGCAATGCAAAATCAATCAAAAGTAGGAATTGCATTTTAAGTTGAATGAGGCGTAGAGAAGCTAATAAATTATCTCCACGTCATTTCCGTATCACAGCAGATTTATGATTTTGATTTGGGCCAACAAAATTTTCATCGTGGATGTCACCGTTCATTCGTTGCTCAGCAACGTCGTCTTGTAATCTTGTCGTTTTCATATGGAATAACAAAAATAAAGGGATATCGTTTCATCAATTTTCAATGGCTTATTGGGAAGGTTTGAATGGGCGGTAGAATGGATTTGTTGCCTTGACTGGAAGCGGATGAGCTTCTGTGTTGAAAACCCATTGAGAGAGGTCAATTAGGTCATTCGAACTGAACAATAAGTAGAGATACTGAAATAAACAAAAAAAAATATTAATTTAGTAGTTAACTTTATAGTACTATAAAAGTATTCAAATTGTTATAATACTTTGAGGGTTTCTGCTNAGCTCTGTATTTATGCACTATTTAAAAATGTTTTCACTTTTGACATTTAGCTCTGTTTCATCAAAATCAAAAAATTAGGTCAAGCGGAAGAAATCAAGAAAAATTAATTTTTTATACAATTTTCTCTACAATTTAGCTTATTAAAGGTATAGGAAATCGGAAAAATAGGTTGCCATTAAACACTATTTCCATTCTGTTCTAAAAAGGGAATTGAATTTCTAAAGTTGATAACCTACAAAATAGTCGAGGTTTTTCATATTTTTGATATTGTCAATTTGGTAGAGTGAGATATTTTAGACGGAGGATTATACACGAGAAGTTAGGGTAGATGGCAACGAAAAAATTTTGTTTTGTGTTACATAAATTGCTTAAGAATTGATTTATTATTCCTCTCTTTCTTTTATAATTTGTTCTTAATTTAAGGTTCCTTGAAGGACTAAGTTATTTTTGACTAAAAACGGAGACAAAAAATGAGGACTTATGGCAAATAGCAATGCAAAATCAATCAAAAGTAGGAATTGCATTTTAAGTTGAATGAGGTGTAGAGAGAAGCTAATAAATTATCTCCACGTCATTTCCGTATCACAGCAGATTTATGATTTTGATTTGGGCCAACAAAATTTTTATCGTGGATGTCACCGTTCATTCGTTGCTCAGCAACGTCGTCTTGTAATCTTGTCGTTTTCATATGGAATAACAAAAATAAAGGGATATCGTTTCATCAATTTTCAATGGCTTATTGGGAAGGTTTGAATGGGCGGTAGAATGGATTTGTTGCCTTGACTGGAAGCGGATGAGCTTCTGTGTTGAAAACCCATTGAGAGAGGTCAATTAGGTCATTCGAACTGAACAATAAGTAGAGATACTGAAATAAACAAAAAAAAATTATTAATTTAGTAGTTAACTTTATAGTACTATAAAAGTATTCAAATTGTTATAATACTTTGAGGGTTTCTGCTAAGAAAAAGCTCTGCTGGACGTCATCTTGTTGTGGCTGAGTGGAGTAAACATTTCGTAGACCTGAGTATCCACCCTTCTCGCCTGCTTTGCAGTGTTTTTGAATCGCTTGGGCAGCATCCTGTTTGTTAACAAGTATTTACATCATTCACAAGACAAAATTTCGAGAAAAAAAAATAATCTTTTTTTTTTGTAAAAAATTGTAATTTTAAGGATAAAAACTTATCCTTAAAATTTTTTGTATATTTAGAATTTACCAGTGTTCGCCATCCCCCAGGGGAACTGGGGATTTGGGGGTGGGGAAACCTGGGGATCCCGGGGGAGANCTCTGGACCTATAAGTAAAATTGAATAATTTAGTCCTTATTTTACTAAAAACTAATGTTAAAAAAAAATTTTTTATATTATACGAACCAAGTCTCGTTTGTGTTCGAATATAAGACTCATGGCAAGTATTTGTAATACCATGAGCTATTTTCNAAATCCCCATTCCCCCGGGGGACAAGTGTCAAAAGTGGGGATTTGGCGAACACTGGAATTTACTCACCCAACCCCATTCCCTATACTTTGGATCTCCTGTCAGCCTCCAAAGGACGAAGTAAGATTCAATCACTTCCGGTCTCAAGATGTAGTACTTTTCATTCTGACGAAGAGCACGAGCTTCCATTGCATCACTAAAGCGAAAGCTCTCTGGACCTATAAGTAAAATTGAATAATTTAGTCCTTATTTTACTAAAAACTAATGTTAAAAAAAAATTTTTTTTTATCATACGAACCAAGTCTCGTTTGTGTTCGAATATAAGACTCATGGCAAGTATTTGTAATACCATGAGCTATTTTCATGTGCCGTGAAGACCGTGAGTCCTTTTTAGTATCTGTATGAGCACCAAGTGCAAGAAGTCCACCTGCAAAACATGCTAAATGGTCCATTTTGCTTTCAATTCGATCATACTTCATTTCAGCAAAGTAGACGAGGCCACTCTTTGAGTATCGAATCAGTCCGTTCTTCTCCAAGGCATCCATAGCTTCATCATACATCTCCCGAGCATCTATATCTCCAGTTTGAATATAAGATTTGAGAAGATATTCGTAAAAACTGTCTCCCAAAGCACCCATAGACACATGGTCTTAAAATAGAACAAAAAATTAAATAAAAATTAAATTTTGTAATTACAGAATTGAAAATTATCTAATGATATTTCATCATCATCAGGTTAATTGTTACGTACTTTGAGTAAATTTCCCATGTCTCGGATGGAAGTAGTTAAAGTAGAGGCCTTTTGACTTATCAGCGTCTTTCATTGCTTTTCGGATTGTATAGACCTTGTCTCGAAAAATTGGATCGCCTGTGATATCTGACAAATATGTAAACTCAAGATGAAGAGTACCGAATTCTGATAAAATGCTTGATCCACTCGAAGCCCACCCGTAATTTTTCCCTCCCTAATAAAATAAAAAATATCAAAAGATTATCGTCAATATTTACTTAAGATTTAAAATATCTCTGACATCGTTGTACAAAATTAACTTACATCTCTGCCACCGTTGAGTGTCACAAGAGCATAAGGAATACCTGTAGGTGTGTCAAAAGCGGGTAGTAGTTTCTTGGCTAAACTATAGGCCTTGTCTCTGTACATCGTGTCTCCTGTGAGTGAGTACATACTCAGCAAGCCACCAACAAATCGAATATTTGTCTCGAACACTGATACCTCCACTCTCTGGAATAAAATTAAAATTAGTAAAAAACTAATCTACTAGTCCGCTTCCTACCAAGACATTGGCAGAAGCCTAAACAAATTGAAAANTTGTGTCTCCTGTGAGTGAGTACATACTCAGCAAGCCACCAACAAATCGAATATTTGTCTCGAACACTGATACCTCCACTCTCTGGAATAAGAATTAAAATTAGTAAAAAACTAATCTACTAGTCCGCTTCCTACCAAGACATTGGCAGAAGCCTAAACAAATTGAAAACATCAGAGTTTGGACTTTCTTTCAAAAATGAGGGTTGGATGTTACACACACTAGTAGTAGTTTATCGCTAAATCAATTACCCAACTTCGTTGAGCATTCAAAAGCTATAGGTAAAAAATAAAAGTTTAGTGTTAAACAGTAAACAGCATATTTGGTCATGGGTTTTGCTGAAATTTTTGAACCAATCAACGAATTTCGATTATTAAGCCTTCGATGAACTCCTAATGAAGTCCTCTATAGTATCCATAATTTCAAAAAGTATCCTTCTGGATGTCATTCGTATGACTGTGACAGAGAACATCATTAGGCAAACAAGCAAAATCTTCCCGAACCTCCGAACCAGGTTCGGAAAATAAATAAATAAGAGGAAATCCTGGGAAAATTAAGCAGTCTTTGGTAATAATCCAATCGAATTGGAATAAAAAATAAATTTGAGCAAATCTTTCATCGTATTTTACACAGTTCAATCTACTTAATTTTTGATCGGGTAGTTACATCATGTTACTGATTCTCACAAATAGGGCAATCAAAAATACTCAGGGGGAATATTTCTCCAGGTTTCGCAGAAATTTGAAAGTTTTTGATTTTTGATTAGGAGTTTACCGATATTCGATACCTCATTTGCTTCATATCGTTAATGAAAAAAAAAATTTATCGCAATCAAAAATAGCTTAATCCCTCATGCTGTTAGGCTTTAACTTTTTAACCCTCTGACCTATAGTATTTACGGGTTAATCGACAAAATACTACTAATAATTCAGCTTTCGATGAACTCATAACAAACTGATATCACTGATCTTATCCATCCCACAGAATTGTAAATATCTAAACAAATTTCAGAATTTCTTTCATCAATAACGGATGGATGTGAAAGGAAAACTTAATTATACAGAGTTTATCGATACCTCCTCATTCATCATCGCATTTTGTTACAAACTACGAAGATTGAACTATAGATAAACTCTTATTGAAACAATCAACATGCATCATCTGCTTACGACAGAGTCAAAATCTAAATGTTCGGCAATCCATTCACGACCCTTCTTGTACTGTTCATCTAAACCCATGATGTAAAGCGTATCCACAGCATCGACTATAGTAGCTCCGATTCTCGATGAACCAAATATACTAGCAGAATGACCTCGTTGACTGATTGGTTTTAGTTCATTCTCTCCCCAAGCGTAGAGTCGATAGTTATCCCAGGCATCCAACATCATCTAAAAACCAAACAAACCAAAGAATGAGTAGAAGTTTCATTAGAATTAACACTTTTTGTTGAAACCATTCATAGATTTTCATAACATAATAACACAACTTCTGTTACCACTAAACCTGTGTAAATATTAGTTAATATACCTGTAGAATAAAATCTCTTTTGAATCTAATGTTAGGGTCAGGGTCAGATCCTGCTGTTCCATTCCCACATATGAGAGGAATATCAGAACTAGTTTCCAACATTCCATAACTTCCATCCCAAGTACCATTTACAATATTTTTACTATTTTCTAAAAGTGGTTCTAANGTTTCCAACATTCCATAACTTCCATCCCAAGTACCATTTACAATATTTTTACTATTTTCTAAAAGTGGTTCTAAACTCTTTTCTAAAAGTCGAAACCAACCAATGAAAATAAATCCAGGAAAACCAAGTCCAATACAAAAAGCTAATAAGCCAAGGATTGCTCTTCGCTTTCGTCGAGAAAGATGACAGATGGGAAACATTTTTCTAAAAAGTCCTAAACTCGACTGAAAGTATGGTCTTCTAAATTAAAACCAAAACTCATTCGACTCAAGTGTGTGTCTATAGTTGTGCAAATAAAATTCATTAACATTATTCCTTCAATTGAACAAAAATTACGGAATATGGTTTGCGGTAACGAGTGAGTCCTACAGATCCCCATAATAATACACAACCCAGTGAAAAAATATACTCATAAGTTCTCGGCATGTTTTGCGATGCAATTTAATATTATGGGGTTTAATAATTCCACTAGCAAATTGCTCACTTTGCAAAGAGTTTTCTTATCTCATATCCTAATTTTTTATACAATCTTTTTTTTTTGCGAATTTTGAGCAGAAATAATTCTGGGAATATAACAGTTGTGACTTTTTAACCTTTTTAAACTNTTTTTTTTTTGCGAATTTTGAGCAGAAATAATTCTGGGAATATAACAGTTGTGACTTTTTAACCTTTTTAAACTCATCCTGGGTTCTTGTGTCATTCATCCTCTTATCCTAACATTTACCACTAAAGACCAAATTAACAAATAACTTCACATTATTTAACGTTTCCTTTCTCTCATTGGTCAAAATGCCTCGAGGTTGAATAGTAGTAGACATTAATATAACTAATTTACAAGTAAATAAACAAAAAAAAAGAACTTTTTTTCTCACCAATTTGATAAAGTCCCTCTTCTCTTGAATATTAGGATTTGGGTCTTCACCTCCACGAATGATCAACTCCAGTTTTCCAACTGTCACATTGGATTTGAATGCTTCCATTCGTGCATCATGATCATGAATATTGATAATTTGTTGGGAATGATCAGGAGAAATGATTCCACCCATTGGAGGAAGGACTTTATCAGCAGACTTTTTAGTGGAAGATGATCCTTGATCAATTTTTGGTTTTTCTAGAACACGACGATGCTCCTCTTCTTCTATTTTAGCAAAGAGTCTCCGTCTATCTTCAACATTTCTTGGAGATTCGATGGGTTTTGGAATTCCATAACCTAAATTCAAACTATCCTTTTGTGATTCTATATCTGAAATAGAGAAATCATATTAGTATAAATATTCATTACCATACTTTATTATAAACCCTTAGCCCTACTATTATGATAAACAAATGCCCAAAATATTGAGCCACTGCTTTAAAATTTTTGTGTTTTATCTAACTTATACTAATATCATTTCTGAAGAGAAGATGTTTCAAGAATATTGTTTTCCAAACTTTACGTTTGCTAATTCTAATAATAAACATTATATTGAGAAATTCATTGTATATAAGTAAATGTTAAATGGTACTTAATTAGTCAAACTAATAAGTACCATTTACTAAAATATTTCCACCACCTGTTTGATTTTTATTTGCCTACCTAAATTTGCTGACGGAGGAATTGGCAAATGTGGAGCTAAAAATAGATCCGGCACCTTCTCATAAACATCTTGAACACCAGCCGTTGTCCTTGCCCTTAGTTCAGGTAAGAAGAAGACCATTCCCATACAAATAAGAATAAAAGAAGTAAGAATAATGAGGAGACAGTATTTTTCCCGGAATCTTCTATTCCTTAACATCATCCTCCCCGTTATGCTCCGAACTAAAATAAAAAAAANACAGTATTTTTCCCGGAATCTTCTATTCCTTAACATCATCCTCCCCGTTATGCTCCGAACTAAAATAAAAAAAAATATAAAAATCAAACTAGTTAGGTCTATGTAATAGCATATATGTCTAATGTCAAAATTATAACCATGGTAAGATTTAGTAAGATTAGGTTTCTCTTATTTAAACTTACAAGCATTCATGATAATTATTCAAAAATTTGATTTTGATTTGNTAGTAAGATTAGGTTTCTCTTATTTAAACTTACAAGCATTCATGATAATTATTCAAAAATTTGATTTTGATTTGGACTCTCACTCTCAGAGTCAGAGAAGAGACAGTGACAGACCTAAAGCTTTGTAATCTTAATAACAGTGTCGTCAAAATGTAAATATTCTACTGAATAAAATAAAATGATTTAATTACAGCCACCAAAGTCAAGGTCAAAAAAANCGTCAAAATGTAAATATTCTACTGAATAAAATAAAATGATTTAATTACAGCCACCAAAGTCAAGGTCAAAAAAATAGATTAGGGTTAGGTTACTTACTAAATAACGAAAGAAAGGAAGATGATGGTTACACAGGTGAGGTNCAAAAAAATAGATTAGGGTTAGGTTACTTACTAAATAACGAAAGAAAGGAAGATGATGGTTACACAGGTGAGGTGACTTGTGGTCTCTTGAGCTAAAATAACGTTATTACTAATTGATCCATAATTTTGATTCCCTTCTACTGAAGAATAATTAAATTATTAAGTTATTTTACTAATAAGTTCTAACGTAAATGGATAAACTGAAGGAACAGCTGGTTACTGGTAGCCAACCTAATCCTCACATGTTGATTATTAAATTAACTCAAAATAATCGAACTTTGATTAATTATTAATTTAACTTGTTTTGTTACGACTCACTTGATTTTCAAGACTTGACCTAAGGTACGAACGACCAAACGTAAGTAGATTTTAAATAATTCACAGAAACCTTTCTTATTTACAAATTAGGTTAACAAACCCTAAAATTAATGATCTTTCATTTTATTTTCTTACGTTATGTATACTTACTAATGTAACCTAAATCCTAAAACGGGACTTTCCTTTCCTTTCATTTTTCACTCACTTTATTCTCCATTCAATATTTGTCTATTCTATTCTAATGTTATGTTAATAAAATAAAAAGAATGAATGGTAATGAATAAAGTATTATTTAAAGAAAATGCGNTCATTCTCCATTCAATATTTGTCTATTCTAATGTTATGTTAATAAAATAAAAAGAATGAATGGTAATGAATAAAGTATTATTTAAAGAAAATGCGGGAGAATTAAAAAAAATTTTTTTTTTACTTTACTTTTCTTCTCTTTTACTAATCAAAATGATCTTCCTAAAAATTCTCCCCTATGTCACCAAAAGGAACCTAAGTCAATTGTAAAATTTTATGGGATGGGCAAAATTTTGTTAAAATTTTTAATCTCAATAGTATTGATTGATTGATGTTGAAAGTTGAGATTCTCAAGTTTCAAAACCAATCTGGACTACATATTTGGTGTTCTCCATGATTCCACAGTTTGGCCTGGACCTGAGAGTCAGAGTCAATGACTCAGAAAAAGTAAAGAAAATAAGGCTCATTTGCACAATGTTGGAAAATAATTTAGTGATGAGAGGTCTTTTTGGGTACTTAATGATGATGATGAGATAAAGAGGTTGAGGTCGTGTGGAGTGAGGTCAATAGGTTACCAATGACCAACACAAATATTCAATTACTTTAAATTAAAAATTGACTTAAAAATCAATAGTATATTTCCAAACTGGAAGAGAGAATAGTAGATTAGCTGTTTATTCAGCTCAGAGTAGATTGGATCTGAGCGTTGTCGGTTAACAACGCTCAGATCCAATTTAATATACAGGGTGTCTGAAAAGTCAATGGAGTATGGAGAAAGTATTGCTTGAAAAACACATGAGAAAAAATACTATATACATATAAAATTATATAAATAGACATATTAATTAATAAAAATAAAAATAAGAAAAAACATTAACTTAGGGAGGGAGTTGTTTTACTTTAAAATGAGAAGAAAGAAAGGGATTTGAGGAGATTGTTTCTTTGTTGTCTCTTGACATGAGGGACAGAGCAACACAGGAACGGGATGATGAGGACGACGGGAAGGAACTCATGTTAAGAATCATGACTCCTAGAGTCATGAGTCTGACTCCCGAACGAATGAAAGTCATTTTAATGACTCACCGACTCCTGACTCAAAAACCTTCGAAGTCAGAGTCAGTCAGAGTCATTATTCCTGAGTCAGAGTCATGTAGAATACTAGTACTATGGATTCTATTCTAACATTAAGTGGAACTTTAAAAGTAAAAGTAAGTATAATGTATTTTATAATTTGATATGTCATTACTTTTACACACTGGTTTAATGATAACTCTTCTTCTTAGAGATATATTATTTATATAACTCCGAGCCGAGTTTCAACATGAGGATATTAGGCTAGAGTCATTGAGAGTAAAAATTATGACTCGCGAAGAAATGTATACTAAGGCAAAAGTTACACGACGAAAAAGTTATAAATGATTTTTTATTCGGCTTACATTTAGTTTCATCAAGCCCATGACTGAACTATCAAAACTGTGTGGTATGGGATAAATTTGAGTTAGGTTTTGATGAAAAATGGACTCTTCATAAAAATCAGTGTTGGGCACTGAAGAATATTTTTGAAAAAAATTTTTTTTCTTTTTTGAAAAACGGTCTCAAATGTCTAAATGTTTATGATTCATGGAGAAATAAAAAAACTCTTGAAAAAAAAATCTTTATTTAAGAAACAAATAGCCGAACCGTCGGTTTGGTTCGTNAAAAAATCTTTATTTAAGAAACAAATAGCCGAACCGTCGGTTTGGTTCGTTTTTTAAAATATTTTGAATAATGTACCTTCCGGCTGGTTTCGGTCCGTACCAAAACCGGTAAAAACAACCGAACCAAAAACTGAGCTGAGTCGAACCGANAAGGCAAAAGTTACACGACGAAAAAGTTATAAATGATTTTTTATTCGGCTTACATTTAGTTTCATCAAGCCCATAACTGAACTATCAAAACTGTGTGGTATGGGATAAATTTGAGTTAGGTTTGGATGAAAAATGGACTCTTCATAAAAATCAGTGTTGGGCACTGAAGAATATTTTTGAAAAAAATTTTTTTTCTTTTTTGAAAAACGGTCTCAAATGTCTAAATGTTTATGATTCATGGAGAAATAAAAAAACTCTTGAAAAAAAAATCTTTATTTAAGAAACAAATAGCCGAACCGTCGGTTTGGTTCNACAAAATCTTTATTTAAGAAACAAATAGCCGAACCGTCGGTTTGGTTCGTTTTTTAAAATATTTTGAATAATGTAGCTTCCGGCTGGTTTCGGTCCGTACCAAAACCGGTAAAAACAACCGAACCAAAAACTGAGCTGAGTCGAACCGANGCTTCCGGCTGGTTTCGGTCCGTACCAAAACCGGTAAAAACAACCGAACCAAAAACTGAGCTGAGTCGAACCGATCGCCCAACACTGTAAGAAACAAAAAGTGAATTTTCGAATTTTGAATTTGTTTTGGTTGTTTGATTGATTTTAATCAGTAATCAAAAATTATTTTGCAAATTTTAAACGATTGGTTTTGTGAATTTTGTTTTTAATTCAAGAGTGAGTACTAAAAATGAAGTTGAGGCGAAGTGTAGGAAAGCGGATTCGTATGGGTAATTTATATTTCATAATTTAAATAATTAACTATTTCAATTTCAAATGGACAGTCAGATGCAAGATATGGAACGATACGAAATTCTGGATTCTACGTCCTATATTTGACCCGTAGAAGATTGAGTTGGTTGAAGTAAAGCACCGTCCACTGATTGTAATCAGCCAAATGCATCACAAAACAAAACAGCATAACCCTAAGAACCTAACAAAAACTCAACATTGCACTAGTGCAATGGACTGATACAATCAGTGGACCGAGCTTTACTTCTAGTCTCTTGATGGGAATAAAGCACCATCACCATCAAGAGACTAGGAGTAAAGCACCGTCCGCTGATTTTATAAGTCTATTGAGTAGGAGTAAAGTACCATCCGCTGATTGTATCAGCCTAATGTATCAAGCCTAAGTATCAGCCCATTGCAATAGTGTTAGAATTTTTTGTTAGGTTGTTTAGTTAGGAGGCAATGGGCTGATACAATCAGCGGACGGTCCTTTACTTTGACCGCCTATTGCTCTTGTGTTAAGATTTTTGTAAGGTTGTTACTTGTTAGGGTTAGATTGATTTGTAGGAGGCAATGAGCTGATACTAATCAGAGGAAGGTATTTTACTTCGACTGGTTTCTTTAAGAATCTAAAGTATCTAAGAACACCTTTGTCTGTTGGTTGTTGGCTAGGAAGTAGTTGCCGCTTACTATTAATCTAAGACAACTTTTTAAAGTTGATTTCGTCTAGTGAGATTAATACTTCATTCTCATAATTTTTGCCGATTAAAGCTTTTTTACGTTAGTTCTTAGAAAAATATTTTTGGCTGACTAATAACTGTCTATTATAGTTATTTAAAATCTGTCGTTGAATGAATGAAAAACTTGAGAATAATACCTTTCTATTCTAGCAGTTGCTATTCTTGAACCTTTCAGACTCTGACATTCACACTTAACACTAATATTTTTGAAATCTTCTAGCTAGTAATAGATTAAGAATTTAACTCACTGTGTAGGCAAGAAACAGAAAACGAATTGCTTCAGTCAGTAAAGTGAAGCTAAATACATTGTAGACTTTGGAAGTGTGAAATACAGTTGACAGAATGTCGAAATAATTAATTATGGTGTTAAATTTTTATATACCTTATGCAGGTAATCTAACATATTATTTTGAATTCCTAGTCATTCGGTGCATTTCTCACGTCGTCAGCAAGAACTTTTTCTGAAAATTTATGACTAGTATATCAAACTCAGTTTTCTAAGTAGTTAAATATAAATACAGCACGTTGACTCGCAGAATCCAGAATTTCGAACCGTTGTTGTATCTGACTGACGGAATAGTTGTTACTTTTATCATCCTGTTTTGTTTGTTGTAGACGATCCTCCGCCTGAATTTGAGAGTCCGATGACCCCGGGAGATGCTGAAGGTTTGTTCAGCGAACCGAGTGGAAGTGACCAATACAATGAGTCTTCTCAGGATGATGGAACTATGGAAACTCCACAAATGCTCGACCCTACTTACAATAATATATCATACTCTGCCTCTATTACTTCAGATGACAGCCCAGTTCGTACTCGACCAAGACGCTCAAAAAGAGTAGCAGCAACACCTGGGAGTGAGACTCCTGCCGCGAATACTCGACGTGGGAGATCTGCTGTTGCTGCAGCTGCAGAAGCAAATACAGGTTCATCACCTTTGCCACCTGAAGACAGCGCTACACCTCCTAGGAAGAAAGGGAAAGTGGCTGGGAAGAAACCTACAAACACTACCGTAGAAACAGCTGCAGTGGATGAAGAAGATACACTCTACAATGCAATTCTCACGGGTCGTGTTTCTCTACAACAATTAGTGGATGACTGGATTGAAGATTATAAAACCAATCGAGATTCAACACTCTTACTCCTCATGCAGTTCTTCATCAGTAGCTCTGGTTGTAAAGGAAAAATTACAGCCCATATGCAGACAAGTATGGAACATGCAGCAATCATTCGTAAAATGACTGAGGAGTTTGAGGAAGAGAGCGGCGAATACCCACTTGTCATGTCCGGTGTTCAATGGAAAAAATTTAGATCCAACTTTTGTGACTTTGTCCAGACATTAGTCAAGCAATGTCAATATAGTATCATTTACGACCAGTATCTCATGGACAACGTCATTTCACTCCTCACAGGTCTTTCGGATTCACAAGTCAGAGCATTTCGTCACACGGCCACTCTAGCAGGTAAGTTCTTGATTTCGAATCATTATTGTCATTTAAATTTATTTAACAAATTATTCCATCATGATACATTTTGATGTCTAATTATTGTGTTGTAGCTATGAAATTAATGACAGCTCTTGTGGATGTGGCACTAACTGTTTCTATAAATTTGGACAACACGCAACGGCAGTATGAATCCGAACGACAGAAGGGCACTGGAAAAAGAGCCACAGATCGTTTGGAAACGTTGATGCTCAAGAGACAAGAATTGGAAGAAAATATGGATGAAATCAAGAATGTGTTGACATATATGTTCAAATCTGTTTTTGTCCATCGCTACAGAGACACTTTGCCGGAAATAAGATCTATCTGTATGTCTGAAATTGGGATTTGGATGAAGAAGTTTCATCAAAATTTTCTTGATGACTCTTATCTCAAATACATCGGATGGACACTTCATGACAAAGTAGGTGAAGTTCGACTCAAATGTCTTCAAGCTCTCCAACCTCTTTATTCATCTGAAGAGCTCAAAGGGAAGCTAGAACTCTTTACATCCAAGTTCAAAGATAGGATTGTGGCCATGACACTGGACAAGGAGTATGATGTCGCTGTTCAGGCTGTTAAGCTTGTAATTTCCATTCACAAGTAAGAATAATAAGAACCGAATTTATAAAATGTTGGCTAAAATCGAGCTTGCAAATTTTATTTTAGTATTATTTTAATTAATTTTTTTNTGGCCATGACACTGGACAAGGAGTATGATGTCGCTGTTCAGGCTGTTAAGCTTGTAATTTCCATTCACAAGTAAGGATAATAAGAACCGAATTTATAAAATGTTGGCTAAAATCGAGCTTGCAAATTTTATTTTAGTATTATTTTAATTAATTTTTTGACTAACTTGTACCGAACTGGCTAATTTCAGGTACCATCGAGAAATTTTGTCTGACAAAGATTGTGAACTTGTCTACGAATTGGTGTACTCAAGCCATCGTGCCGTAGCTCAAGCTGCTGGAGAATTTCTCAACGAACGGCTTTTTGTAGTAGATGAGGGTGCAGTTGAAAACATTCGAACAGCGCGAGGAAAACAACGCCAACCAAACACACCTTTGATAAGAGATCTGGTTCAATTTTTTATAGAGTCTGAGCTACATGAGCACGGGGCTTATCTCGTAGATTCACTTATCGACTCGAATCCGATGATGAAGGACTGGGAATGTATGACAGACCTCTTACTCGAAGATCCAGGACAAAATGAGGAAGCTTTGGATGACAAACAAGAGACTTCACTCATCGAGATTATGATTTGTGCGGTGAGGCAGTGTGCCACTGGGGAGCCACCGATTGGACGTGGCCCTACGAGGAAGGTAATAAACTTGGAAATTGTATTAAAATAAGGAGGATACGTTAAATCTAGCAACTCTTTGCTGGATCTAGCGTCCACTATTATATGATTCACTGATATAACATCCCCTATATTAACTAAATGTTGCTGAACTGCTACGTTTAGTTAAATCTGGTGCCAAAGCACTCGTTTTGACAGAATTCTAGGGATATTTTGAAGAATTTGTATCCATCCGAAACTTGCATCTAAGTAATACCAATATTGAATTTTAACATGTCTTTCCAGGTTCTCTCTGCCAAGGAATTAAAATGTGTTAGTGATGATAAGAATCGTCTCACAGAGCATTTCATTCCAACGCTTCCCAATCTTCTATCAAAATTCAAAACGGATCCAGACAAAGTAGCAAATCTACTCTCACTTCCTCAGTTCTTTGATTTGGAAATCTATACAACTTCGCGTCAGGAACGAAGCTTGGATCTGCTGCTAGAACTAATTCTGGAAATTACAGAGATTCATACAGAAGTGGATGTGTTAGAAGTTGCTGCAAAGTCTCTTGAGACTATTTGTTGTGATGACGCGAGGAAGTCAAGTCGAACAGATGTAGCATTGATGAGTGTTCTTGACAGCATTTGGGAACGTGTAAGTGGAGCGATTGATGAGTACGAGACCGCGACAGATGAAGGGGGTGAGGCAGATGCGGATCAGCTCTATAATCTCAGTATGAGTTTGCGTAAAATTTCAGTCTTCTCGGGATGTCATAGTTTTGATAAGTGCGAAGCTTGGGACAAACTTTTTCGAATCATCCGAGAAACTTCACAAAATACAAGGACGTATCCTGAGGATGTAAACAACTCAAAAAAAAAATTTTTTTTTATTGATTCAATTATTTTTTATTAATTAGATGATTATGTCTGAATTTATAGGCCGTGAAATCAGCGATTGGGGCGTGTTACTTTTCTCTTCTTTGGGATTTGAAGGCAATTCAGGAGAAAGGAGATAGTGTAATAAACCGAGCGGAAATGGATCGACTCGTTAAAAAAACTTCGAGTTATATGGGAGAGATGAAGGATATCCTCACAAATTCTGACTCTGCCCTATTCAAACAAGAAGCCTACACTTCAATTTGTGATGGACTTGTTGTCTTCTGTGACCAACTGGCAATGAACCATTGGATGGAACCACTTGTCTATCGACCAGATACGGATCTCCAAAGTGAACTCAACGTATTCATGCAAGAACATGTCTTTTCAGATGAAAAAGATGAAGATTTAGATGAACATGCAAGAATTGAACTTCTTCATAAACGAAGAAATTTTTTGGCCCAGTATTGTAAACTCGTTGTCTACAATATCCTACCGACTAAAGCAGCTTCCGATGTGTTTAGACACTATGTCAAAGTAAGATGTTATAAAACAAAGTTACTATTTATGTCTCAAAACTTTTCCTGGTATCTACCAAGAAAGGTTGTTAATTGAATTGACTGAATAGTCTATAATTTATTTAGTAAGTTCAAATTAAGATAATGAAATCAAAAAATTATGTGATATTTTCTAGTACTACAATGACTACGGAGACATCATCAAAGCAACACTTGGAAAGGCACGAGAAATAAACAAAGTTAATTGCTCGATGACAATGGTAAAGAGTCTAAAGATTGTCTTCAGACAACTCCCAAAGGCTAATGGATGGATGGTAGATCGTCAATCGGAAGACTTTGTATATCTCAAAGATTTGGCAAAACGATTCGCACTCTCATTTGGACTGGATGCAGTAAAGAACAGAGAAGCCATAACTGCTCTTCATCGGGATGGAATTCTTTTCTCTGTTAATCCACTTGAAAATCCAAAAGATCCAAATGGACCACCTCCAAATCTTGACTTTCTTGAAATCCTTGCTGAATTTACAAATAAGTTATTGAAACAAGATAAGAAAGTGGTCTTACTCTACTTGGATCATCGTGTTGCTTCTGCCACTCCTTCCAGTCAGGTTAGTAGGGAAATTGTCATAATCATTTATGATGTTGTTCAGTTAAGATTAGATTCAAACGTCAAACCTCGAAAGTAAATGTAGACAAGACAATAAGAATTTTTTTTTTTTTTTGATTCCTCTTCATTTTGATTGATTATTTTAATTTGATTTATAGGGAAGTCATTGGCAACCACTCTATACCTATCGTAATAGTCTGATGCATGGTGAATCGGATCATCCTGTAATAGCTGCGAGGAGGGCTTATTCAAGGAAGCGGCAACCAGCTGAAGATGAAGAAATTGCAGAAGACGAAGAATATACAGGAGAAATTGATTAGTTAATTTGTTTTCGATGTATAGTTATTCTAATAGTTAATAGTTGTGTTATCTTTACCACTTTTCACGTTTACTAATTTATTTTGTCGGTGTTTTTAAGNGCAACCAGCTGAAGATGAAGAAATTGCAGAAGACGAAGAATATACAGGAGAAATTGATTAGTTAATTTGTTTTCTATGTATAATTGTTCTAATAGTTAATAGTTGTGTTATCTTTACCACTTTTCACGTTTACTAATTTATTTTGTCGGTGTTTTTAAGCNTTCTAATAGTTAATAGTTGTGTTATCTTTACCACTTTTCACGTTTACTAATTTATTTTGTCGGTGTTTTTAAGCTTTTACAGAAAGTTGTCAAAAATTCAGTTTTCATTTAAACGTCAATCTGTTAATGTCTGTTATTGAATGTAATTCAAAACTTAAACGTTATCGTCCTGAATTACTGCCATACAGTGATAACAGAATAATTTGTAAATAATTAAGTTTTGTGTTGTTTTAAGTTGAGTCGTTCCTCTTTGTTAAATTGAAGGTTGAAGCTTGAAAGGAGTTAATGTTTTTCAGATTTTCTGTATAAAATTTCTATTTGTATCGGAAATTGACTTACTGTATACCATTATTAAGTGAGTATTCTCAAACAAGCTCGAGCAGTTACAAAATCAAAGACCATCCTCCAAATTGTGACTTTAGGTTCAAATTAATCAATTAATCAAATCCACAACCTAAATGTCTGATTTTTTAGATTTCCGAAGTCAGGAAATTCTTGAATGAGATTTTCAAGATTGTGGAGGTAAAAGTTGCGTCAGAGGGAAATTCAAAACTCGGCAAGACGTAAAACAGACAGAAACCAAACACATTCAACTGAAAAACGTAAGCGGTGGTCTGTGGCACCAAAATTTACACTGACAGAGTCACAGAGTGACTCAAAAAAAAATTTTTTAACGGCGTTTTTTTTTCATTTCTGTTGTTGCCCATACTTACAAATGCGATGGAGTGTGGATGTACTTTTTGATAATTTATAGTGAAATTAAATTTTAGAAAATAATAATTCATTTTATTAGTTTTTATTTCAATAATCATAATAAACTAATTAGAAATTCATTAATCATAAGGTTTTAACTGTTGTTTTGGTCTTTGGTATTTCTATAGATTATATAACGTGAATTCACATCCACAGGACCTCCGCTTACACTGTGTGTGTACCGCACATGAAAGCAGGATTGTGATTAACAATTATTCACGAATTAGGGCCTATTTAATAGGCATAATCTTATCTGAGGCAATTTTGAAGAAAAAAGAATCATGGCTGACGATGAAGCACGGAAGCTTCAATATGAATACAAAGCTGTAAGTTGATGGAAATTATTTTTATATTTGTAGTTGGGTAGGAGTACTAGGAGTAAAGCACCGTCCGTTGACTGTATCAGCCTAATAAACCGTATGCCTTATGTAATCTTATCAACCCATTGCACTAGTGTTAAGATTGTTTGTTAGGTTGATTTGTTTAGGAGGCAATGCAATGGGCTGATGCGTTGATGCATAGGGCTGATTACAATCAGCGGATGATGCTTTACTTCGACCTGTAGTTGAGAACAAAATTATGATTAATTGTTGTGGTTTATGATTTTTTTTTAATATTGTTTAGAACTCTAATCTTGTGTTACAAGCGGACGTCCGTCTCATTGAGCGACGGAGTCGAGATGATGCGACTGGGGAAGTGATGAGCTTGTCCGGGAAATTAGGACGGACTAAAATGGGAGATTTGTCTCAACGTACGAAACCGGAAAAGACGGAAGAAAGGAAGGCAAAACGAATGAAACGAGATGATGCTACTTCTTCAATTTATAATACAAAGGGATCCCTGCTCACAGACGAAGTCATCTCTGGAGATGGAGGAGGAGCAATTATCTACCGACCCAAGACTCAAGACACACGACAGACTTATGAGATTCTTCTTAATTTCATCCAAGTAGCAATTGGAGACCAGGTGAGTTCGTAAAATAAGAGGGATTCATTATGCTTTCTGAATGACATTAGAATTTTTACAGCCGCGAGATGTACTCTGTGGTGCTGCTGATGAAATATTGGCTGTTCTCAAAAACGATCGACTGAAGGATAAGGATCGAAAGAAAGAAACAGAAAATCTATTGGGTCCTCTAGCAGATGAAAGATTTGCTCTTTTGGTCAATCTTGGGAAAAAAATTACAGATTTTCAACCTACTAAGACCAGTAGTACAACTGGTGGTGGTGGTGGTGAAGAAATCGACGATGCATATGGAATCAATGTTCAATTCGAAGAGTCAGAAGAAGAAGACGATGAAGACGTTTATGGAGAGGTCAAAGATGAAGAGGATGATGACATGGATGGAGAAGAGGCCAATGATTCTTCAGCTATTCAAGCACAAAATGTGAGTTCAATTTCCTATTTTGTATCTTCATTCGGATAACCAAATGACATTCTGTTTATTATGATAATACGTACAAATAAGGTAACGAGTAGTTTTAATTTTATTTCAGTTGGTGGAGCATGATCGGAAGACAAAGAAGGAAAAGAGTTTACATCCAGCAGATATAGATGCTTACTGGATCCAGCGAAAGCTCTCGAAATACTACAAGGACTCAATCACCTCTCAAGCGAGAGCAAAAGATGTCCTTGATATTCTCCAGACTGCTGTCGACGACCGAGATTTTGAGAATCGACTCGTTCTGCTCCTGGGTGTGGATTGTTTTGAGTTCATCAAAATCCTCAAAAAGTATCGTCAAATGAGTAAGTTTTCAGATATCAACTAAAGATACCAGAGATTTCAACTAAAGAAGCAAATTTTCTCGTTAAAATTAAATGATTAATATTAATTTGAATTTTTAAATTGGCACATTTTGTAATAATAGTAATGTGTGATCTCTGCACATTCAAACGAATCATCGATTAATATTTTATATTCGACCATTTCCTCTCTTTGCAGTTTTGTACTGCACACTCCTCACGACTGCCCAAACGGAGAAGGAAAAGAATTACTTACGAGACAAAATGAGAAAAGATCCAAATTTGGCAAAAGTTTTGTCACAGTTGGAAGGTGGTGGTGGTGGAGTTGATGACACTGAGAGTAAGACTTCGAATGTGACCCGAGGCGAGAGTGGAAAAGGCGAAAGTGAAGGAACTGACATGGGTGGTCAAGTTCCTGGATCTAGAAAAGTACTGGATTTGGAACTCATGGCATTCTCTGCTGGTTCACACTTCATGGCGAATGATCGGTGCCAATTGCCTGATGGATCATTCCGAAAACAACGTAAAGGCTACGAAGAAGTACATGTACCAGCACTCAAACCGAAACCAATGGGTGAATCCGAAGTCCTCATCGGAATTGACAGACTCCCTAAATATGTTCAAGGAGCCTTTGAAGGGTTCAAGTCACTCAACAGAATTCAGTCACGTCTCTCGAAAGCTGCTCTCGAGTCAGATCAAAATTTACTGGTCTGTGCTCCCACCGGAGCTGGAAAAACGAATGTTGCTCTTTTGGCGATGATGCGTGAGGTAGGAAAGCACATCAATCCCGACGGAAGTATTAATGTGGATGAATTCAAAATAGTTTACGTCGCACCCATGCGTTCACTCGTCCAGGAAATGGTTGGAAGTTTCTCAAAACGACTCGAAAAGTACAAATTGGTTGTTTCCGAATTGACAGGTGACACTCAATTGAGTCGGGAGCAACTCAATGCAACACAAATCATCGTCTGCACACCTGAAAAATGGGACGTAGTCACACGAAAAGAAAATCGCAGCATCACTTCAGTCGTTAGACTCGTTATCTTAGACGAAGTTCATTTGTTGCACGACGAGCGTGGGCCAGTTCTGGAAGCTCTTGTTGCACGAGCACTCCGATCTACTACACAAGAAGGAGAAATTCGGATTGTGGGATTATCAGCCACTTTACCTAATTACAAGGATGTGGCTGCCTTTTTACGAGTAGATTTGGCTTCTGGATTGTTTTTCTTCGACAATAGCTTCCGACCGGTGCCACTGGAGCAACAGTACATTGGGATTACTGAGAAAAAAGCTCTCAAGAGGTATCAGTTGACAAATGAAATCGTTTATGACAAGGTTGTAGAACATGGAGGAAAGAACCAAGTCCTCATTTTCGTACATTCGAGGAAGGAAACGGGAAAGAGTGCAAGAGCTCTTAGAGATACATGTATGGAGAAAGAGACACTCGGAATTTTTCTCAAGGACAAGAAAGCGTCGATGGAAGTTTTGCGAAAGGAAGCAGAAGAAGTAAGCAGAGACTCAATAAATGTACTAATTTTAATTCTATAATGATACATAATAGTATCGTTTCTTTCTTTCCTCTAGGTGAAAAATGCGGAATTGAAAGATCTCCTTCCTTATGGATTTGCAATCCATCACGCTGGAATGACCCGTGTTGATCGAACACTTGTTGAAGATCTCTTTGCTGATCGTCACATTCAAATTCTTGTTTCAACAGCTACTCTAGCATGGGGTGTGAATCTCCCTGCACATACGGTTATCATCAAGGGAACTCAGGTTTGAGCATATATAAATTCAATTTCAGTATTAATTTTACTCAAATACGTGTTAGGGTTGTATCATATACTTATTTTTCAGTAGCTATAGTCTCTCAGTCAAAGTTCAAAACATAATTTCCTTGTATTTAGGTCTACAATCCTGAAAAAGGACGTTGGGTGGAACTTGGAGCACTAGATGTTCTTCAGATGTTGGGACGAGCCGGTCGACCACAGTATGATACGAAAGGCGAAGGTATTCTGATAACAAATCACTCAGAACTACGCTACTACCTCTCTCTCCTCAACCAGCAGCTCCCCATTGAGTCACAGTTGGTAGGAAAACTTCCCGATCTTCTAAATGCAGAGGTTGTGAGTGGAGGGATACAGAATGTAAAAGACGCTGTGGATTGGCTCGGATACACTTACCTCTATGTTCGGTGTCTCAAGGCTCCGCAGACATACTCAGTCGACTCGACAGATGACGACGATTATCTCACGAATCACAGAGCCAACCTTATACACACTGCTGCCCATAAACTCGACAAATGTGGGCTCATTCGATACGATCGGACTTCAGGATCATTCGTTCCAACGGAGTTAGGGAGGATTGCCTCCCACTATTATATTACAGCTGATACGGTTAGTTAAATTTGAATCTAATTACTCCCAATGTTCTGATTGATTTCGTTGATTTGGTAGTGTTTGCCTCATCACTATTCTCTTTAATATTGTTTATGTACATTTTAGAAGACAATATCATTAATTTTGAATTAATTTCTTTTAGATGACGACATATAACCAACTTCTGAAACCCCATTTGAGTGAGATTGAGCTTCTCCGTGTATTTTCTCTTTCTGGAGAGTTCAAATACATTGGTGTTCGAGAAGAAGAAAAATTAGAACTCCAGACACTCATGGAAAGAGTTCCAATTCCTATCAAGGAAAGCGTCGAGGAAACATCAGCAAAAATTTCAATTCTCCTCCAGGCCTACATATCACAATTAAAATTAGAAGGATTTGCTCTAATGGCTGATATGGTTTATGTCACTCAATCTGCAGGAAGACTAATTCGAGCAATTTTTGAAATTGTTTTATCAAGAGGATGGGCTCAATTAGCAGATAAATGTCTCGCTTTAGCTAAAATGATTGACCGACGGATGTGGCAATCCATGTGTCCATTGAGACAATTCAAAAAAATTCCAGAAGAAGTTGTTAAGAAAATTGAGAAGAAATCACTCACTTTTGATCGTCTATTTGATTTGAATCCTTTGGAATTGGGTGAACTGATTCGTACACCAAAATTAGGAAAAACAATTCATCGATTTCTTCACTCACTACCAAAAGTTGACCTTTCTTGTACTATTCAACCTGTTACACGATCAACTCTGAAGGTAGAATTGGTCATAACTCCAGATTTTGAATGGGATGAAAAGACACATGGTAACTCACTTGCTTTTTGGATCATTGTGGAAGATGTAGACTCGGAAATTATTCTTCATCATGAATATTTTGTTCTCAAACAACACTTCAAAACAGATGAACATATTGTTAAATTCTATGTTGCAATTTTTGAACCACTCCCACCTCAGTACTTTATCAGAGTACTTTCAGACCGATGGTTGGGATCTGAAACTATTCTTCCAGTTTCATTTCGTCATCTTATTCTACCAGAAAAGAATCCACCTCCGACCGAACTTCTTGATTTACAGCCACTTCCGGTAAAAAATATTTTCCAATTTCCAATTTCTTATGTTTTTCTACTAATTCTTACTTAGCGACTAAAAAAAAATTTCTTTTTTTTTATGTAGATTTCCGCTCTTCGTAATAGTGGATTTGAGAGCTTGTACAAAGAACTGAGTCAATTCAATCCAATCCAGNTTTTACTTAGCGACTAAAAAAAAAATTTCTTTTTTTTTCTGTAGATTTCCGCTCTTCGTAATAGTGGATTTGAGAGCTTGTACAAAGAACTGAGTCAATTCAATCCAATCCAGACTCAAGTTTTCAATGCAGTTTACAATTCTGATGAAAATATTTTTATTGGTTCTCCTCCTGGATCTGGGAAGACGCTCATTGCAGAATTTGCTATAATGAGAATGTTTGCCACAGCGGTACGAGAAGGTGGAGGAGATCACTGTGTAGTCATTACACCAAAAGAAGAACTGGCAGAAATTATGTTCACGGAATGGAGTGAAAAATTTGGAAAATTGGGAAAGAAAGTTATTATCCTAACTGGAGAAACTGGTACAGATTTAAAACTTTTGGCAAAAGGAAATGTTACAATCAGTACACCAGAGAAATGGGATATTTTATCAAGAAGATGGAAACAGAGGAAGAATGTTCAAAATGTCAACCTCTTTATCATTGATGATCTCCAGGTAATGAAATTCACGAAAAACAAACAAAAACTTAGAATTTTGGGGTTTTGGGTTATAATTTTTTAATTTTTTGAGCTCTACTTGATTTGGAGTTCAACTACACCGCATTTGTTAAGTTAGTATGTACAATGGTACAAAAACTTATGACCGAAAACCGAAATTTTTTTTTTTTTTTTTTTTGCTATAATTTTTTAATGAAGCGATGAAATATCTGTAATAAGTTTAAGTTTGTATGTTTATATTTTTCAGTTGCTCGGAGGAGAAGAAGGTCCAGTGGTGGAAATTATTGCCTCAAGAATGCGTTACATCGCTTCTCAGACAGAACGACCTATTCGTATTGTAGCACTGTCAACATCATTGTCAAATGCTCGTGACATTTCCCAATGGCTTGGTTGTCCCCCAACACATACTTTCAACTTCCATCCATCTGTTCGTCCATTACCTCTTGAACTTCATATTCAAGGGTATAATATCTCTCATAATGCGAGTCGTTTAGCTACAATGTCTAAACCTGCCTACAATGCTATTCTAAAACTCAGTCCAGAAAAACCAACAATAATTTTTGTTCCTGGAAGAAAACAGGCAAAACTTACAGCCTTTGACCTCTTGACTTATGCAGCTGCTGAAGAATCACCAGAACGATTTCTTCTTATTCCTAAATCTGAATTGATAACTGTTTTTGAAAAAGTGGAAGATGAGACATTACGAGAAACATTGGCTCAAGGTGTTGCTTTTTTACATGAAGGAACCTCAGCTACAGATCGTCACATCATTACGACTCTTTTCAAATCACTTGCTGTTCAGGTTAGTTTTTTTTTATATACTTAAATCAGTCTACAGATTCATCTTGGAATTTTGTAAGATTTTTTTTTTTTTTTTTTTTGTATCAGGTTGTGGTAGCCACTCGTACAATGTGTTGGACACTTCCTTTTCATTCTCATCTCGTTATAATTATGGATACTCAAAATTACAACGGAAAAATTCATGCCTATGAAGACTATGCAATTACGGATGTTTTGCGTATGATTGGTCGTGCTAATCGACCATTAGAAGATGATGATTCAAAAGTAGTACTCATGTGTCAGACGAGTAAGAAAGAATTTTTCAAGAAATTTTTAAATGATCCACTACCTGTTGAGTCTCATCTTGATCACTGCCTCTATGATCACTTCAATGCAGAAATTGTTACAAAAACAATTGAAAACAAACAAGATGCTGTGGATTATTTGACATGGACATTTCTATACAGAAGAATGACACAGAATCCAAATTATTACAATTTACAAGGTGTGACTCATCGACATTTATCAGATCATTTGTCAGAACTTGTTGAAAATACACTAAATGATCTTGAACAATCAAAATGTATTTCTGTTGAAGAGGATATGGATACAAGTCCATTAAATTTAGGTATGATTGCAGCCTACTACTACATCAACTACACAACTATTGAACTCTTTAGTATGTCACTTACTGCAAAAACCAAACTCCGTGGTTTATTGGATATTGTAAGCTCAAGTTTTGAATATTCATCTCTCTCAATTCGACATCATGAAGATAATTTACTTCAAGCTCTAGCAACTCGACTTCCAAATAAACCATCAACTACATCTTCTACTATCAAGTTTACAGATCCAAATGTTAAAGCAAATATTCTTTTACAAGCACATCTCTGTAGAATTCAATTGAGTGCAGAACTTCAACAAGATACTGAATGGGTACTTGCCAAAGCTGTCAGACTCATTCAAGCATGTGTAGACGTGTTGAGTTCAAATGGATGGCTTGCACCAGCAGTTGCAGCGATGGAGTTAGCACAAATGGTGACACAAGCAATGTGGTCAAAAGATTCTTATTTGAAACAAATCCCACATTTCAATGCAGATATGATCAAGAAATGTTCTGAAAAGGTAAATAATACATACATCTACTCTCATTAGCTATGTAGTCTATGCTGTGTTAAAAATTGTTTGAAAATGAAAATGTTTTCCAATGGCATTCACTACAATAAGAAAATTATAATAATGTACTTTATTGATTCATCTCTCTCCTCTAAGGAATTATGTATGCTTACTCACCTTCAGTTTAAGCGTTCATTTACGTTTTTTTTTGTTTGTTTCTAATGTAGAAAGTTGAGAGCGTTTTCGATCTTATGGAACTGGAAGATGAAGATCGGACAAAAATTTTAACTTCACTGTCAGCAACACAGTTGAGTGATGTGGCTCGATTCTGTAATCGATACCCAAACATTGAGCTCCAATATGAAGTGGAAAATAAGGATAGAATCAAAGCAGGGTCAACGGTGAATGTAACTGTTCAATTGGAAAGAGAAGATGAAGTCACTGGACCTGTCATTGCTCCTTATTATCCTCAGGTAAGTTTTTCGTATCAATTGTAATCAGTGTCGGTATCTTTGATCTCGAATAAATGACCTGAGGGTTTTTTTTTTGTTGGACAGAAACGAGAGGAGGGCTGGTGGGTGGTAATTGGAGATCCAAAGACGAATTCTCTTCTCAGTATAAAACGATTGACTCTCCAACAGAAGGCAAAGGTTAAATTGGATTTTGTTGCTCCAAGTCCTGGTAAGAGTTATATCTAGAAGAATTATTAATGATTAGTAAAATTAGTAAAATTAGTAAAATTAGTATAAAGCTACGATGGAATTTTTACTATTGTTTTGTTTGTTTATAGGAGAACATACATACACACTTTACTACATGAGCGACGCATACATGGGGTAAATAATTATTGCTTCCTGATGTAAAAATTAGTGATTTCTTTATGTGAAAAATTCTTACTTGATTTTAATTTACANGAGAACATACATACACACTTTACTACATGAGCGACGCATACATGGGGTAATAATTATTGCTTCCTGATGTAAAAATTAGTGATTTCTTTATGTGAAAAATTCTTACTTGATTTTAATTTACAGATGTGATCAAGAGTACAAGTTTTCCATCCATGTTCGATCAGGAAGAGATCGAAAAGGCTCAGGATCCGATTGAAGATTTTTCCATCCTACTTTTGTATGATAAGAAAACTTGCTTCAGTTTTTTTTTTTTTCAATACTTTTCTTTTGAATTATTTTGATTGATGATGAAGATGATGATGGAGGATGATAGAAATTGTAAGTGGTAACCAGAAACCTATGGATAACTCCGGAGTCAGGAGTCCNAAGAGTACAAGTTTTCCATCCATGTTCGATCAGGAAGAGATCGAAAAGGCTCAGGATCCGATTGAAGATTTTTCAAGCCTGCTTTTGTATGATAAGAAAACTTGCTTCAGTTTTTTTTTTTTTTTTCAATACTTTTCTTTTGAATTATTTTGATTGATGATGGATGATGATGGAGGATGATAGAAATTGTAAGTGGTAACCAGAAACCTATGGATAACTCCGGAGTCAGGAGTCCTGACTCCTATTTCAGTGATTTAGAATTTTGTTAAAAAAAAAGTTATACTTGAGTAAGCACATACTTATTATTAATAATTTGAGTTTGGCTTGCCAGCTATAAGTTTCAAAATTTAATTTTCAGTAGTGAAAATATACGCTACTTGTAAACCTTAGCTTGTTTTCGAAGTTGAAACTTATAAACCCTATAAATATAACATTTATAATGAAATGTTTTAGGAACGCACCAAATGAATTTCTTGACATGGAGACAAGAGTGAACGTAAGTAAAGAGTATAAACTAATTTAAACTGGTTTAAATTATTTGACAATAGTTTCTCAACTCACTCTTATTTCCTTCNGTAAAGAGTATAAACTAATTTAAACTGGTTTAAATTATTTGACAATAGTTTCTCAACTCACTCTTATTTCCTTCACTTTCAGAAATTCATTGTAGTGTTCGAATAGTGTCCGAATTTACTGATTGAGTAGTTGTTTATTTGTCCTGGAAGTTTGGTGACCTCTTTTCAACAAAAGCAGCCATGCCTTCTTTTCGATCTTCTGTGGCAAAAGTAGAATAGAAGAGATTTCGTTCATAATTCAACCCTTCCGTAAGTGTTAGTTCGTAAGCTACAAAAAGAACAATANTTCATAATTCAACCCTTCCGTAAGTGTTAGTTCGTAAGCTACAAAAAGAACAATAAAAAATATACATTTTCTAAATTCTTATCTAAATTATAAATGACCTTACATCGATTAACTGCATTTTTACACATGGCAACAGTTAATTTTGAAAGTGAAGCAATCTTCTCGCCTAATTTGAGGGATTCAGGAATAAGTTGATCAGGAGGAAATACTTTACTAATCAATCCCATTTTTTCAGCTTCAACAGCAGTAAATTGATTTCCAGTAAGACAAATTTCCATTGCTTTTGATTTCCCAACAGATCGAATGATTCTCTGAGTTCCACCGGCACCAGGAATTGTACCAATTAATATTTCAGGCTGACCAAATTTAGCTGCGTCAGAGGCATAGATGATGTCACACATCATTGCAAGTTCACAACCTCCTCCAAGCTAAAAAAACTTTTAATGATAACTAAGGAATAATTTGTTTACACAAATACTTACAGCATATCCATTCACAGCAGCGATCGTAGGTTTCTTGCATTGATTTATATGTGTCCAACCAGTTAGAAAACCCCCACTGAAGACTTTGGTGAAATCATATTCCTTCATTTCCTTGATGTCAGCACCTATAAACAAAAAAAAATGGATCGTTTTATATTTTTAAAATANATCATATTCCTTCATTTCCTTGATGTCAGCACCTATAAACAAAAAAAAATGGATCGTTTTATATTTTTAAAATACGAAAGGATTTTATTTTTTAACATATTATGGTATGGACACATGTTATAATGTAATGTAATATGTAATGTTTACCGGCAGCAAATGCTTTTCCATTTCCAGTGATGATCATAGCAGCAATTTCGGGATCTGCTTCAAACTCAGCAAGGGCAGAATTAAGATCATTCATGAGACNATCATATTCCTTCATTTCCTTGATGTCAGCACCTATAAACAAAAAAAAATGGATCGTTTTATATTTTTAAAATATGAAAGGATTTTATTTTTTAACATATTATGGTATGGACACATGTTATAATGTAATGTAATATGTAATGTTTACCGGCAGCAAATGCTTTTCCATTTCCGNTATAATGTAATGTAATATGTAATGTTTACCGGCAGCAAATGCTTTTCCATTTCCAGTGATGATCATAGCAGCAATTTCGGGATCTGCTTCAAACTCAGCAAGGGCAGAATTAAGATCATTCATGAGACCGTCACAGAGAGCATTGAGAGCCTTTGGACGATTTAATTTAATCAATCCAACATTCTTTTTCTCACCAATCTTCTCAGTCAGAATAAACTCCCGTTGACCTAAGAGACATTAGACATAAGATATGAAATAACCATTGAATTAAAAATTTGAATTTGAAATTGAATAATTATAAACCTATTGTAATGAGAAATCAATTTACCAGTAGTAAAAGTCCTGATTGAGACTCTGCAGAGTCGTGATGTAGAGTAACCAATTCGACTGAGTAAACTTGTCATTTTCGGCAACAATTAGTATATTATTATTTAAATAATGAAAAACTTGTTGTTGACTTGGATCTACCTTATGACCTTGACCTTGAACAGATCAATATTATCGGCGAGACAATGTGACAATGTGAGTGAGTATCCGTGGAAACAACCAAGTTCAAAAAACAACCAGTTTCCCACTCAAACACTTCTGTAACGCAACTTTGTCTAACACGCTGATGATCTAACAATGTTACTAATAAAATTTCAAAATGACGTTAAAATAAGTAAAAAATATAATTTTTTTTATCTAAAAATTTAATTTTCAAAAATTTTCAAAAAAATTTTTTTTTTTATATATCGAAAAAAAAATTAAAGTACTGTTATTAATNAAAATAAGTAAAAAATATAATTTTTTTTATCTAAAAATTTAATTTTCAAAAATTTTCAAAAAAATTTTTTTTTTTTATATATCGAAAAAAAAATTAAAGTACTGTTATTAATATTTTAAATTACAAGAATTATTTTCAGATCCAGGTCGAGATTGTGGGTGGTATTAGTTACCAGAATACAGAAGTTATTTTCCATTCACAAAATTCAACATTTTAATTATTAACTACATATATTATAGCCAAGTTTTGCTGTAAGTTAATTAATATTTTATAAATATAAAATATAAATTATAAATTATAAATTATAATTAACCAACATGACAGGAAAAGGGTTGAGAAATTATTAGATAACCTATTCCTCTTCTTCTCTTGATAAAATTATACTGAATTTTCTCACAAAATGAAACAATTTATTATATTACTTACCACATCATAAGACTTTTATACACTTATATTGATAAAAACAGAATTAATAATAATTATAATAATAATAATTATTATTATTATAATTTTTTTTTTATATATATTTTATATTTTATTATTATTATTATTATTATTATTATTATTATTATTATTATTATACAGTGGGTTTAGCTTAATGTCTCCTCCGAGGGAGCTGTAAAATCGGTTGACACTAAACGGAATTGACAATAGCAGATAATATCAACTGAGTGATGATTTAAAGATTAGGTGACATTAACCAAAGTTCTTGGTTTTAGTGGCACATTTTATTATACGTTATATTTTTCAATTTATTTTACACAGGTTTTAAAGGTTATTACTTACGTACCACATGAACCAATAGAATTAGTTCATGTGGTACGTCAACCAATCACCAATTAGAGGTAAATTACGAATCTGACATGTATTATTGACGTTAAAGTCAAATTTTGCAAAAAAAAATTTGGCAAATCTATAGAATTATTTTTGGAGAATTTGACTTGACCGCCACAAGTGATTACCAGATTCGTATTAGATGTAAATTTTCTGTTCGATTGAAATACTTCTAGTCAAATTTCAGTGGGTGATTTCGAGATTCATTTTAAAAATTAAAAAAAATTCAGTGAAATTCGCAAATTTTTTGAAAAATTCTTGTTCTGCACTAATAATAGATGTTATATTCTTAATCTAGAAAAGTTTTACGATCGATTCACATATCTTTCATTTAATTTCTTGATGTGAAACTTTGGAACAATTTTTCCAAATTTGAGATCGGAAAGTTATCTTAAGTGTACCCATCTAAGTTTTAGTTTAGCATACTCGCGATTGGGATACGTCCTTAGACTGCTGGTGAGTCTTTAAGAAAATAATCTTTCACGATCGAGGATGTTGTACTTAGGTAAGAAATCTCATGGTAAATACAACAAATAGGTTAATGAAACCGTTCCTACAAGCGTCACTGATCGCCCATACTATTTAAACAAACATGAGTTTATATTCTGCTCTTCAGAACCGAAAGTTTTCATGAAAGTGTGTTTATCTGCCATGCAGGGATTTCAAATGAGGTGACAAAAGGCGGAGGTTGACCATAGACGGTGTGACAATAGGCAGAGTATTTACTACATGAGAATGAGAGCATAGAGTTTAGCCAGGGGGGGGGGGAAGCCAACCGTTAGACATAAAGTGAAGTGTGACATTAAGGGGTAGTGACTTTAAATTAAAACCATTGTAATAATAATAATAAATAAATAAATATTCTTTAATTACTAAATAATTACAAATAATAATAATTATTATTGTAAAGCTTTTCATCTATTTCAGAATTGGATTATAAATCAATGACCTTGAAATATTAAAACCCTTGAAAATAAATTAAGGATAGAGATATTGTCACACAGGGTCACTCAAAATATTAACAAAAATTTACTAATGAACTTTTCTTTCATTGTTTTTTTTTTACGTAAAGTAATTAAATTTAGCTTTTTATTTTTAATAGAGTTCAATTTTTTGTCCTTAAGTCCTATGAGGTTTCAAATTAGTACAGTAGTCAACGGATATAAGATCATTAAGTTTCCAACGGGAAATCTGGGTCTTATAAGCATAGTGGTCTTATAATGGATAAAGACCCATTGGGTCTTATAAAAAGTATATAGAGGTCAACCATCTTTTATTGAACGTGATCAAATTTTGAGAAATGAACCTTGTGGGAAAAAAAAACCACATATCAAAATGATGTTTTTATTTTACTTAATTTAGAATACGTAAAGATTTTTAATAAAAAACGGTCTATTGGGAATGCGTTATATCGAAATTATAAGTTTGGAAATAAACTGCTTTTTTCTCACCAAATTCTAACCTAACTATTAAAAATAATGAATTTGGGTCTTGGTCTTTCTTATATGAGAAAATTGGGTCTAATAACAAGCTATGGGAAGAGAATTATGAAGGTCAAAAGGAAAGTTTTATTATTCGTTTTGGTCTTATATCCATTGGTCTTATTTGGAATTATTCACCCTTGTTAAATGTATTGGATGAAATCAAGGTATAAAAAATCGGGTCTTATAACCCAAACCAATATGGTCTTATAAATGTTGACTACTTTTATGTTATAAGGTACAAAAGTTCAAAAATAGTTGAAAAGTAATAATGTTAAAAATTCAAAATTACGCGGGCTTTTTACCGCGAGATTACAGTAACCAATATATTACGTAAGAATCATTATTTTTCTATAACTTTAACTTACAGACTCTTACTAACTTTAACTTATAGCATAAAGTAAAATAATAATAATAATATGTTTTAGTTAATTTTAGTCTTATTAAAAATATTAAACTCCCAACTCACCACTCACCACTCACTACTGTAATGTTACCAAAAAACTTAATCATTCATTTCATAAGAACAGAGTGAAAAGAGTTTAGCATAATTTATAATTTATAAGTTTAAAAAGTGTGTGAGGGAGTATCGAAAAATATCGAAAATTGTGAAAATGAGTCCTTTGCGTGTTAATCGGAGTTGAACTTTTTAGAAAATCGTGTTTGTCAAGTTGAGTCTAACTACTTTATAAGTAAATTATTATTCATTAGAAGGGTCAATGGACAAACCCTAAAAAATTTTAAGTTAATAAAACTGTGTGGTGGTTCCTGATTCCTAATGGAAGTGAGCTCATCGTAATAATATCCATTTAGTAAAAAAATATTCAAGTCTTTTTGTATAGGGAATATCATAGATTTGAAGATTATGATAGGAAGGACGAATAGGATTACACCGACTGAAGATAAGGTCTACTTCCTTTCTCTTTTGTTATAGATTTTTGTAGAATTGATTACGACAGTGGGGACGAGGAGTCGGTGAGATTCAATGTTCTTCAGATCCGAATGAAAACCTGGATCAAAGGATATTGATGTGATACGGAGAGATAAACTCAATATGATTACTTTCTCCACTTGGAGAAAAAAAAAAAAAAAAAACTTTTTCACCATTTCCGTAAAACTTAACTTTCTCCATTGCTTTCTCCAGGGGTTTTTGGATGATTTTGAAACATACCCAAAGTTTCATCCCTTTTTCCTCTTGGAGTTGGAGTATACACTATTTTTTGTAAGTGTGTGCAGGAGTTTCATATTCGGGCAAAAAATTACGGTAACATGCTATCCATATCTTATCACTTTGTGTAAAACTTGGTGAGAGGCTGGAGAAAGTGCGTGTTGTTGAAAAACTTTCACTTTTTTTACCATTTTTTGTTTAGTTTGTTCAAAAAATTGAGTCTTGGAATAGGTAACTAAATCTCAAGGTCACCAAAAATTTTTTTTTTTTTTTTTTTTTGAAGTGCTATATTTTGAGTTTCTTGTTTACAAACCTAATAATGTGTTAATTTATCTACACTAACACAAAATTTTGGTTGACTTTTTCTTTTTTTTTTTCATTTTTGCACACACTGTAGAACTGTAGAGACTCTAGACTCAGGTCTTATAAATTAACAATCAACACCCACATCTCCATTCTCCAAATTCCTAAAAAGGATTTCACATTGTTAACAATAAATTTTCCATTGTTTCATTTTTTGGTATGAAATTCTTTCATGATAAATTTTCTTTTTTAGTCATGAAAAAACGTGATTAATGTTTAGCGAAGCGAAAAAGGAAATAAATTTCTTATTTTCCCATAATGATAGTGAAAAAATAATAATTTTTGCAAAAGTTTGTAAACCTCTTTGTGGTTTAGCTTCCTGTATAATTTTGATAATATTGTGAAACTGTGAAGTTAGTTCATAAAAGTTATAATTTTTATATTTATCATATTTTTCATATTTTTCAGACCAATTTTTAAGAGATTTTTGTACAATTTTACTCCTATCAAAATTCAAGACTCGTTCAGTACTTTTTGTAATACTTATTACCTAAAATTACTAACAATAAAACAAATTATTCAAGGAACCACGGCTCAACGTTTATGCAAAAAAAAAAAAATATTTCGGGCGTCTGCTCAGCTCGGGTGGCTCTTGTCATCATTTAATAACAAAAGCAAAAAAACCCCTTCTTTTTTTTACTGCCCACACTCCAAAAAATTCTATTCTGTTCTCATCGGTAGTTGCAAAAAAAGGAGACATTTTGATTCATCTTGTGATTGTTTAGACCTACTTTTGGATGCATCATTGATGCAAAAATATTAAAAATTTTTTTAATTTTTTTTTCTGATTTTGTAATCAAAATTAATCAATTTCAACCAAGTTTTGAATCAAAATGTGGAAAATTTTGAATTTTATCGGTTCAAATTGAGTGTAAATTGAATAATTTGAAAGAAACTAATAATTTGAATATTGTGTAAATTTTTGGATATCACTCCCTTTACATATGTAGAACTACTTTACGTATTGTTGATGGAATTGTGTGAATTTTTTTTTAAGTTTTTAAGTTTTAAAAGTGAACCTTACATNTTTCTGATTTTGTAATCAAAATTAATCAATTTCAACCAAGTTTTGAATCAAAATGTGGAAAATTTTGAATTTTATCGGTTCAAATTGAGTGTAAATTGAATAATTTGAAAGAAACTAATAATTTGAATATTGTGTAAATTTTTGGATATCACTCCCTTTACATATGTAGAACTACTTTACGTATTGTTGATGGAATTGTGTGAATTTTTTTTTAAGTTTTTAAGTTTTGAAAGTGAACCTTACATATTAGAAATTAGAAATTAGAAATTAGAAATTAGAACTTTACTACAGTGAAAGTTGATTGGTTCCTTAAAAAATATTTGGAAACCACACCCTTCATTAACAAATGATCAACAATAAGTCAATTCTCTCCGACTCTGACTCAACAATCTAAAATATCAAACATCACTTACGCAAATGAATTATACGCAAATCGTATGGACTCTTAATTTAATTATTCTATTCTTAGATTTGTGTGTATTATTGAATTTTGAAAAAAAAAAAAAATTTTTAACAATTAATTTTTAATTTTTAGGGAACACGNTAAAATATCAAACATCACTTACGCAAATGAATTATACGCAAATCGTATGGACTCTTAATTTAATTATTCTATTCTAAGATTTGTGTTTATTATTGAATTTTGAACAAAAAAAAATTTTTAAACAATTAATTTTTAATTTTTAGGGAACACCTCTAGAAATGGTAAAAATTGAAAATGATGACAAGAAAGATCGACCAACTCTTCGATTAATTTCTGCAGCAAAANGTCTAGAAATGGTAAAAATTGAAAATGATGACAAGAAAGATCGACCAACTCTTCGATTAATTTCTGCAGCAAAATGTGGAAATTCTACTGAAATTTTAAAATTTCTTGAAAATGGTGGTGATATTTGGGAAAAGGATGATCTTGGACGAACTTGTCTTCATCATTTATCGAATCTCGGTATGTGTCACTTTTAGATTTTTATAATTTTTTTGAAAGTATTGTTTCAAGCTTAAATAATGTTTAAATTATGTTAGATAATGGGATATTAGCTTATGAATGTATAAAACTCGTACTTGGTCGAATCCATGATTCTGACGAACGACGACTTTTTGTTAACAAAGAAGACAAAAGACAACGAATAGCTTTGTACTGGGCAGCTGCTAAAGTTAATGTTGAAGTTGTTGAGTGTCTTCTAGAAAATGGATCTGATCCTAAGAAGTTAGATGTAAATGGAGAATCAGCGCTTCATGCAGCGGCTGGAAATTGTAAGTTAAAATTAATTCTAAAAAATATCATTTCCTTCATTTTTCATAATTTTTCATAATTTTTTATTACTTTTATTTTATATAAATTACTTACTACGATGAAGCTCAAAAAAATGATAAATTAGCACTTGAGTGCGTGAAGCGGATTCTACAGTCTCTAAATAATGAAGGAAAATCTCAATTACTTAATTCTCAATCATCGTTAGAGAATTTGAGAAGGACTGTACTTCATTTAGCAGTAAAATCCGGAAGTGAGGAACTAAGTGAATATATATTACAAAATGGTGTAAATATTCTTACTTTTGATTCTCATAATTATAATATTCTTCATCTTGCAATTCAAAATGGTAAGAAATTATTTTAAAATTTTAAAATTTTGGACTATTTTTTTAAATTTAACTAATGAGTGCTTAAATAGATCGTTTTAAACTTTTGAATAATAGGTNTAAAATTTTAAAATTTTAAATTTTGGACTATTTTTTTAAATTTAACTAATGAGTGCTTAAATAGATCGTTTTAAACTTTTGAATAATAGGTATTCCAGAAAAAGCAATTCAACTTACTAAACTTATTTTAAAAGAAGCGGAAATGGATTCAAATTCAACGGGATTGAATTTAATGAGTAAAATTGATAATTGGGGACGTGGACCAATTCATTTAGCAGCAAGACAAGGGAACAAAAGAATTCTGGAACTTCTTGTTGAAGCAAATGTAAATTTACTTCAAGTTGATAAAAATTTGGCATCTTCTTTACATCTAGCTGCTTCATTGGGTAAATCTAGGTTTATAAAATTTTTGAATTTTTTTTTTGTAATTTTTGAAATTTTTGACATTTTTGAAATTTTTGAAATTTTTGAAATTTTTGAAATTTTTGAATTTTTTGAAATTTTTGAAATTTTTTTGTATTTTTTTTTTTTTTATATTTTGAACAGGAAACGAAGTGAAAGCACTCGAATGTGTCTCAGTCCTACTCAACAATAAACTTTCAGAAGATAAGAAACAAGAATATGTGAATCTGTCCAACAATAAAGGAGAAACTGCATTGTATTTGGCAGCTAAAAATTTAAATACTGAAGCTGCTAAGAAGCTCCTATTGGCTGGATCTGAATTTGATAAAAAGTTGGTAAAAATTTGATAAAAATTTAACTTGTGATTGATTAGTTTTTTTTTTAAGTAAAAGTGAAAGTTTTGTTAATTTGTTAATATTTTTTGTTAGGACTCGTAGGAATAAGACTCCATTGGAGAAAGTTTATCGAAATGTTCCAGAATCGTTAGTTGTGCTACTCGATGAAGCTGTTGAGAGAAGTGGCTACTCAGCTCGTGACGGAGTCATTTCTAACTATGCTAAAGTTGATTTTGGGTAAATTTTTGATATTTTTTTTAATTAAAAAAGAAAGTTATGAAAACAATTTTTTTTTAAATAATTCTGAAAATTGTCAGACCTATTCTTGGTACGAGTGGAAATCCAAAGAATTTTTATCGAGAAACTGGAGAATTGGCAAAAATTTGCCATGCAAAATTAAGTTTACGACAACCTGTACTCAATCATGTATTTGTTCGGATTTTTGTTTGGAAAAAATGGGAGAAAGTTTGGTGGTGTTTTGCACTTTCTCGAATTCTACATGTAAAATTTATTTTTATTTTTTTGAATTTTCTTTTTGAAATAATGCACTGGAAATTGAAATAATTAGTTTTTTTTTTTGTATTTTTGACAAGATGTTGTGGTACTTACTCTGCTTGATGTACTTGATGAAAGTCTATCGTGAAATATGTCCTTTCAAAAGTCCAAAAAATGATACTGTCCAGTTTTCATTTGCAGCTATTGGTCCTTTAGATGCAACTGAAGATGACACTCGACAACCGAGTAAGCGATTCATTCATTCCATTCTTAAGTAACATTAGTAACTAAATATATTACTAAAAATTTACCAAAAATTTACCAAAAATTTACTAAAAATTTACCAAAAATTTACTAAAAATTTACCAAAAATTTACTAAAAATTTACAAAATTTACACTAAGTTTACCAAAAATTTACCAAATTTACCAAAAGTTTATCAAAAATTTACCAAATTTACCAAAAATTTACCATATTTACCAAAAATTTACCAAAAATCTACCATATTTACCAAAAATTTACCAAACATTTACTAAAAATTTACTAAAAATTGAACAGAAATTTATTAAAAATTTACCAAAAATTTACCAAAAATTTACTAAAAATTTACCAAAAATTTACCAAAAATTTACAAAATTTACACTAAGTTTACCAAAAATTTACCAAATTTACCAAAAGTTTATCAAAAATTTACCAAATTTACCAAAAATTTACCATATTTACCAAAAATTTACCAAAAATCTACCATATTTACCAAAAATTTACCAAACATTTACTAAAAATTTACTAAAAATTGAACAGAAATTTATTAAAAATTTACCAAAAATTTACCAAAAATTTACCAAAAATTTACCAAAAATTTACCAAAAATTTACTAAAAGTTTACTAAAATTTACTAAAAATTTNGCTACTCAGCTCGTGACGGAGTCATTTCTAACTATGCTAAAGTTGATTTTGGGTAAATTTTTGATATTTTTTTTTAATTAAAAAAGAAAGTTATGAAAACGATTTTTTTTTAAATAATTCTGAAAATTTTCAGACCTATTCTTGGTACGAGTGGAAATCCAAAGAATTTTTATCGAGAAACTGGAGAATTGGCAAAAATTTGCCATGCAAAATTAAGTTTACGACAACCTGTACTCAATCATGTATTTGTTCGGATTTTTGTTTGGAAAAAATGGGAGAAAGTTTGGTGGTGTTTTGCACTTTCTCGAATTCTACATGTAAAATTTATTTTTTTTTTTTGAATTTTATTTTTTGAAATAATGCACTGGAAATTGAAATAATTAAGTTGTTTTTTTTTTGTATTTTTGACAAGATGTTGTGGTACTTACTCTGCTTGATGTACTTGATGAAAGTCTACCGTGAAATATGTCCTTTCAAAAGTCCAAAAAATGATACTGTCCAGTTTTCATTTGCAGCTATTGGTCCTTTAGATGCGACTGAAGATGACACTCGACAACCGAGTAAGCGATTCATTCATTACATTCTTAAGTAACATTAGTAACTAAATATATTACTAAAAATTTACCAAAAATTTACTAAAAATTTACCAAAAATTTACCAAAAATTTACAAAATTTACACTAAGTTTACCAAAAATTTACCAAATTTACCAAAAGTTTATCAAAAATTTACCAAATTTACCAAAAATTGACCATATTTACCAAAAATTTACCAAAAATCTACCATATTTACCAAAAATTTACCAAACATTTACTAAAAATTCACTAAAAATTGAACAGAAATTTATTAAAAATTTACCAAAAATTTACCAAAAATTTACCAAAAATTTACTAAAAGTTTACTAAAATTTACTAAAAATTTACCAAAAATTTACCAAAAATTTACCAAAAATTTACCAAAAATTAATCAAGTTTACCAAAAATTGACCATATTTACCAAAAATTTACCAAAAATCTACCATATTTACCAAAAATTTACGGAAAGATAATCAAAAATTACCAAGTTTACCAAAAATTTACCAAACATTTACTAAAAATTTACCAGAAATTTACTAAAAATTTAACAGAAATTTACTAAAAATTTACCAACAATTTACTAAAAATTTACCAACAATTTACCAAAAATTTACCAAAAGTTTACCAAATTTACCAAAAATTTACCAAACATTTACTAAAAATTTACTAAAAATTTACCAGAAATTTACTAAAAATTTACCAAATTTACCAAAAATTTACCAAAACATTATTGATTATTTAGAAAATTTAGACGAGTGTGACCTAAGTGGCTTTCCACTTTACGGTGGAATTCTCTTGCTTGTTGGATCCTTGATTGTTCTAATTGCTGAAATATATCCAACATACCAACGATTCCAATGGTCTTATAAACCTCTAAAACCATGGACAACAATCACATTTCGAAAAAATATCATCGAAAGTCTAAAATTTGTGTACGAAGTCCTTCCATTATCACAAATGACAATATTCCTACTTGTTCTACTCACATCACCACCACTTTTTGGAGCATTCCCATTCAGTGATATTATTCATGTTGCTCTTGTTGCTGTAAGTCAATCAAAGTACTCCTAATACAAATCAAATTCAATTTAGTTAAACTTAATTATTCTTAACTAATTCATTTTTTTTTCTTAGGCATTTGCTTTTACTACTTGTTTCTGTATTTATTTGGAACNTTTACTACTTGTTTCTGTATTTATTTGGAACTTGGAAGAATCCCTAGTTGCAGAGTCTACGTCAATCTTCTCAAAAAGGTAATTATTATGTTACAACAAAATTTTAGTTCAAATTCTTCAAATTTTTCAAAAAAAAAAAAAACATAATAATATAAAATTTTAATTTTTGTTTTCAGATTTCAGTGTCCTTGTTTTTTGCAATTCTCGTCCATTTCCCCATTTTGATTGGATTCGCAGCTGTTTTTGTGTTTCTACTCCAAGGGGTAAGAAAATTTCAAGTTGAAATAAATCATAAAAATAAAAATTTTGTGTTTTGCATATAAAATTTTTTTTTTCAAATTTCAGATGCCCTCATTTTCTTCAGTACCTCAAGCAATAGTAAAAGTATTAACTCTGAGTATCGGTGAATTAGATTACCAAAATGTTATCTACGATGGTGAATTACTTTTCAAAGGAATTGAAATCCTTGCATTTGGAATATTTGTATTGTTCATCACTGTTGTTCTCATCAATTTTCTTGTTGGATTGGCTACTGATGATGTCAAGGTCAGCTCATTTCATTCAAACTCTTTCCATTCTTACATCATAATTCATGATTTTCAATTAAAAACAAAAAAAAAAATAAAATAAAAATTTTTTTTTCAAAATTTACATACAGGAATCTCGAAATAGTCAGAAAGAAATTTGGAAACTTTGTACTCAAATTGAACAAGTTATGCTGCTGGAGTCATTTCTTGATGCTTGTGGGGTAGGATTTGGTCAGTATATTTTGAAAGAATACTTACTCCTCATGCCACCATATCGACCTGGAGAACAAAGGTCAATAATTACATTTTCATTTCATTTAACATTTCATAATAAATTACAAATTTTTACTCAATTTTTCATTAATTTTGTAGACGTCAAGTGGAAATTTTCATTCCAAGTTTACCAAAACAGATGCAGAAGGAACTACACAACTTGAATCTTAAAATTATTCCTGAAGACTCATAATATTAATTAGTAATCAAATCAAGCTATGAATAATTGAATTTTAATTTTAATCACTTATACTCTATTGTTTATAAAAAATTATTATTATTATTAATTATTATTATTTTTTTTTTTCAATAATTATTAAAGAATTTTAATTTTAATGAAAATTATGTCAATTTATGAATTAGAATGAATTAAAATTTTCTCAATCTAAAAGTCGTTTAAAAAATATACAAAATTTAAAATAGATAAACACACAATTGGTACAACAAATTTACAAAATAACGTCCACCGTCAGGTGAGACGGACGGTGGGAGTATTTTTGTGTTGAGTGTGAGTAACCCAATTGTTTTGATTATTATTATAATAATCATTAATCAATTAATCAATTTTAATTAAAAATTTGTATTTTTCAGTTTTTCATTGTATAAAAAAATTAATCAATTATTAATCGGATCATGNTTAATTTTAATGAAAATTATGTCAATTTATGAATTAGAATGAATTAAAATTTTCTCAATCTAAAAGTCGTTTAAAAAATATACAAAATTTAAAATAGATAAACACACAATTGGTACAACAAATTTACAAAATAATGTCCACCGTCAGGTGAGACGGAAGGTGGGAGTATTTTTGTGTTGAGTGTGAGTAACCCAATTGTTTTGATTATTATTATAATAATCATTAATCAATTTAATCAATTTTAATTAAACATTTGTATTTTTCAGTTTTTCATTGTATAAAAAAATTAATCAATTATTAATCGGATCATGTCTGCAATCAAAATCATTTGGTCGTACAAAATCTCCCAAAAGTGCCTTTTCCAAGTTATATTTCATCAATTGAATTGGTAAGATTTGATTTTTACATTTATAATTCCTTTGCTTGATGATATAAAACTCATAAGTATGAGTTTCAGTGTTTTAGTAGTAACATTGTTACTTACAACAATAATAATGGTTTGATATTGATACAGTATTGTTGATACCGTACCGTAGATACCGTAGGGCTTTGAAAAAAACTTATTTTTAGTTTGACAATTTTACGTCAATACAAGTATACTTTTAGTTTACACCATTGTTGTTCATCTTCAATTTAATTATTCATTCTCTCAGTCTTTTAGTCTCAGGCTCAGTCTCAGTCTTAGCTCTCAGATTGTAGAATTTGATTAAAAAAAGAATGAAAAGGAATTAAAATTTATAAATTTTGTGAAAGTGTTTAATTTTTGTTATAATTTAATCTAGATATTTACTAGTAACTTGATTCGATTGTAATGAAACCTTGTCTTGATGTCACCCTAAATGTGAAGGAGAGCAGAAGTGAAGTACCAAACGTAAGAGATTGAAATCTAATCCCTCATTTTTACTACTCTTCTTTTGTCGTCATCTAGTGAAATTTTTTAATTTAAAAATTTTAAGAATAGAATGAAATGGANTTTTACTACTCTTCTTTTGTCGTCATCTAGTGAAATTTTTTAATTTAAAAATTTTAAGAATAGAATGAAATGGAGATGATAATGAATAGTGAAAGATTGTGATTAGATATAATTAATTATTATTTTTGTTTGAGAATGAAGGTGTTGATTAGGAGGTTGGAAATTGGATCTCACTTCATGCATCCTCAATTTATATTAGGAGACATAGATCTTGGGATTGGTCTAATTAGAAATGGACTATCCGAAGGCCATATCATCTCAGCAGGTAGACGAGACAGGAGCCAAAGAAAGACAAGGTCTAATCAACCATCTAATTGTCTACTTTTTTTTAAGTTTTTTTTTTTCATACATTTGATCACCTGTCATCGCTCATCATTTCAAATCTCTCCTCTCATGCCGTCTTCTCCTCTTCTCAATGAAATTAGAAATTAAAAGTAGAATTATTCTCAAATTAATCCCTTTTTCTAATTTAACGGATACAATAATGGCTATACAAGTTCTTTGAAATCAATCGAACATGTGCAATAATGTAATTATTATTGCTTGTCCTACTTCTTGTTCTCTTTTTCAACAAAAGAATTAAAACAAATTCGAAAGTACTTTCTGTTAAATTTGATTCATCAAAAAAAATTTTTTTTTAAGATTCGTTGGGCTTTTGGCAAAAGATGAACTTTGTTACTAATATTAAGTACTGAACTGAAGTCAAACTAATCTACTCTTCTATCCTACCCCGGTCGTAGAATAGCCCGACACTTGGAAATTTTTTTTTACTAAAAATGTCTGTCAAAAATGTGTGTAAAGTTACTGTCTCGTTGTTCACAGGAGCGAGTGTGACTTTATACAGAGCGTAGAATAAAAATTTGCTTTTTGTTTTTATTAAATATGTTTTTTTTTTCACTATTGCTGCTACTTTTTGCTTTCTTTTGTCGTTTTTTTAATTTTTTTAGTGGGCGCTCTTTACATGTCCTTAGTTAAATATTACCCTATTAGTTGTAGTTCTTTAAGGTTTGTTGAGGGTTTTAATAAAAGTATAAAACAGTCGACCTCGGCTTTCAGTAAAACGTATGAACTAGGCTCCACGAAATTCGGTCCATAATAACAATAATCAATGTTCATTAGAGCGGATTAATGAAGAACCACAAAATTTATAGACATGTTCACAATCACAATACCAAATTTTTTTTTTTTTGCTTTTTCTTTGGTTCAATCTTTGTCTTTTTCTAAAGTTTACTACCTCACTATTTCAATTGACCAATTGAGCATAAAAACAAACATTGCAAGCAGTGTATGATGTTTTCGATGCTTTATAGTGGTAGTGTTAACTTACGGTTTAGAAAAGCTGGAATAAAGTATCAACAATATAAAAAAAAATTATGATAAATGTTTGTTTTTTGTTTGCTATATCATATAATAATAGGAAATACATTCTATCAATAATANTAAAAATTATGATAAATGTTTGTTTTTTGTTTGCTATATCATATAATAATAGGAAATACATTCTATCAATAATAATAAATTTAGGATTATTTTTCCATTCATTCTCAATGTAATTTGATTAAATTCACCTATTTTTTTAACATAATGGGCTCTAGTTCATTTTTCTTGATGGAGAAGTGAAAGGCTATATAGCGAGATTTGGTTTATTACATCCGAATGTTTATTTTAACTGAGTTTGCTATTACCGAGATTATTAGGATCAATGTGAACATTTTTAGCAAGGGCAGGTGGTTCAGCTTCATCAAAACCGTGATTCTATTATACACAATGTTATTATATGTGAGATCTATTATGAAAGGTTTCGGCAGGGTTCACCCGTTAGCGCTAAATTCAACTTGCNCAATGTTATTATATGTGAGATCTATTATGAAAGGTTTCGGCAGGGTTCACCCGTTAGCGCTAAATTCAACTTGCATAGCGCTAAATAGCAGTTTTAGCGAAAATAGCGCGAAATAGTGCTAATTACAAAGTTTTTTGAAATTTTTATGTCCCACAATTGACAATAATTAGTTTGATAACAAAGTTTAAGTTAATTACCTGAATTGGCTTTACTATTTTTAAAATTTAAAATTTTTTTAAGTTTTCAATTTCTTTACTATACAGAGGTGACCAATAACAACTGACAGGGGATACCTCACCCTCTATACGTTCTTCTCCAACTTNTTTTTTTTTCAAAATTTACATACAGGAATCTCGAAATAGTCAGAAAGAAATTTGGAAACTTTGTACTCAAATTGAACAAGTTATGCTGCTGGAGTCATTTCTTGATGCTTGTGGGGTAGGATTTGGTCAGTATATTTTGAAAGAATACTTACTCCTCATGCCACCATATCGACCTGGAGAACAAAGGTCAATAATTACATTTTCATTTCATTTAACATTTCATAATAAATTACAAATTTTTACTCAATTTTTCATTAATTTTGTAGACGTCAAGTGGAAATTTTCATTCCAAGTTTACCAAAACAGATGCAGAAGGAACTACACAACTTGAATCTTAAAATTATTCCTGAAGACTCATAATATTAATTAGTAATCAAATCAAGCTATGAATAATTGAATTTTAATTTTAATCACTTATACTCTATTGTTTATAAAAAATTATTATTATTATTAATTATTATTATTTTTTTTTTTCAATAATTATTAAAGAATTTTAATTTTAATGAAAATTATGTCAATTTATGAATTAGAATGAATTAAAATTTTCTCAATCTAAAAGTCGTTTAAAAAATATACAAAATTTAAAATAGATAAACACACAATTGGTACAACAAATTTACAAAATAACGTCCACCGTCAGGTGAGACGGACGGTGGGAGTATTTTTGTGTTGAGTGTGAGTAACCCAATTGTTTTGATTATTATTATAATAATCATTAATCAATTAATCAATTTTAATTAAAAATTTGTATTTTTCAGTTTTTCATTGTATAAAAAAATTAATCAATTATTAATCGGATCATGTCTGCAATCAAAATCATTTGGTCGTACAAAATCTCCCAAAAGTGCCTTTTCCAAGTTATATTTCATCAATTGAATTGGTAAGATTTGATTTTTACATTTATAATTCCTTTGCTTGATGATATAAAACTCATAAGTATGAGTTTCAGTGTTTTAGTAGTAACATTGTTACTTACAACAATAATAATGGTTTGATATTGATACAGTATTGTTGATACCGTACCGTAGATACCGTAGGGCTTTAAAAAAAACTTATTTTTAGTTTGACAATTTTACGTCAATACAAGTATACTTTTAGTTTACACCATTGTTGTTCATCTTCAATTTAATTATTCATTCTCTCAGTCTTTTAGTCTCAGGCTCAGTCTCAGTCTTAGCTCTCAGATTGTAGAATTTGATTAAAAAAAGAATGAAAAGGAATTAAAATTTATAAATTTTGTGAAAGTGTTTAATTTTTGTTATAATTTAATCTAGATATTTACTAGTAACTTGATTAGATTGTAATGAAACCTTGTCTTGATGTCACCCTAAATGTGAAGGAGAGCAGAAGTGAAGTACCAAACGTAAGAGATTGAAATCTAATCCCTCATTTTTACTACTCTTCTTTTGTCGTCATCTAGTGAAATTTTTTAATTTAAAAATTTTAAGAATAGAATGAAATGGAGATGATAATGAATAGTGAAAGATTGTGATTAGATATAATTAATTATTATTTTTGTTTGAGAATGAAGGTGTTGATTAGGAGGTTGGAAATTGGATCTCACTTCATGCATCCTCAATTTATATTAGGAGACATAGATCTTGGGATTGGTCTAATTAGAAATGGACTATCCGAAGGCCATATCATCTCAGCAGGTAGACGAGACAGGAGCCAAAGAAAGACAAGNTCATGCATCCTCAATTTATATTAGGAGACATAGATCTTGGGATTGGTCTAATTAGAAATGGACTATCCGAAGGCCTTATCATCTCAGCTGGTAGACGAGACAGGAGCCAAAGAAAGACAAGGTGAGGAGTGTCTAATCAACCATCTAATTGTCTACTTTTTTTTAAGTTTTTTTTTTTCATACATTTGATCACCTGTCATCGCTCATCATTTCAAATCTCTCCTCTCATGCCGTCTTCTCCTCTTCTCAATGAAATTAGAAATTAAAAGTAGAATTATTCTCAAATTAATCCCTTTTTCTAATTTAACGGATACAATAATGGCTATACAAGTTCTTTGAAATCAATCGAACATGTGCAATAATGTAATTATTATTGCTTGTCCTACTTCTTGTTCTCTTTTTCAACAAAAGAATTAAAACAAATTCGAAAGTACTTTCTGTTAAATTTGATTCATCAAAAAAAATTTTTTTTTAAGATTCGTTNGGCTATACAAGTTCTTTGAAATCAATCGAACATGTGCAATAATGTAATTATTATTGCTTGTCCTACTTCTTGTTCTCTTTTTCAACAAAAGAATTAAAACAAATTCGAAAGTACTTTCTGTTAAATTTGATTCATCAAAAAAAAATTTTTTTTTTAAGATTCGATGGGCTTTTGGCAAAAGATGAACTTTGTTACTAATATTAAGTACTGAACTGAAGTCAAACTAATCTACTCTTCTATCCTACCCCGGTCGTAGAATAGCCCGACACTTGGAAATTTTTTTTTACTAAAAATGTCTGTCAAAAATGTGTGTAAAGTTACTGTCTCGTTGTTCACAGGAGCGAGTGTGACTTTATACAGAGCGTAGAATAAAAATTTGCTTTTTGTTTTTATTAAATATGTTTTTTTTTTTCACTATTGCTGCTACTTTTTGCTTTCTTTTGTCGTTTTTTTAATTTTTTTAGTGGGCGCTCTTTACATGTCCTTAGTTAAATATTACCCTATTAGTTGTAGTTCTTTAAGGTTTGTTTAGGGTTTTAACAAAAGTTTAAAACAGTCGACCTCGGCTTTCAGTAAAACGTATGAACTAGGCTCCACGAAATTCGGTCCATAATAACAATAATCAATGTTCATTAGAGCGGATTAATGAAGAACCACAAAATTTATAGACATGTTCACAATCACAATACCAAATTTTTTTTTTTTTGCTTTTTCTTTGGTTCAATCTTTGTCTTTTTCTAAAGTTTACTACCTCACTATTTCAACTGACCAATTGAGCATAAAAACAAACATTGCAAGCAGTGTATAATGTTTTCGATGCTTTATAGTGGTAGTGTTAACTTACGGTTTAGAAAAGCTGGAATAAAGTATCAACAATATAAAAAATAAAAATTATGATAAATGTTTGTTTTTTGTTTGCTATATCATATAATAATAGGAAATACATTCTATCAATAATAATAAATTTAGGATTATTTTTCCATTCATTCTCAATGTAATTTGATTAAATTCACCTATTTTTTTAACATAATGGGCTCTAGTTCATTTTTCTTGATGGAGAAGTGAAAGGCTATATAGCGAGATTTGGTTTATTACATCCGAATGTTTATTTTAACTGAGTTTGCTATTACCGAGATTATTAGGATCAATGTGAACATTTTTAGCAAGGGCAGGTGGTTCAGCTTCATCAAAACCGTGATTCTATTATACACAATGTTATTATATGTGAGATCTATTATGAAAGGTTTCGGCAGGGTTCACCCGTTAGCGCTAAATTCAACTTGCTTAGCGCTAAATAGCAGTTTTAGCGAAAATAGCGCGAAATAGTGCTAATTACAAAGTTTTTTGAAATTTTTATGTCCCACAATTAACAATAATTCNCATTTTTCTTGATGGAGAAGTGAAAGGCTATATAGCGAGATTTGGTTTATTACATCCGAATGTTTATTTTAACTGAGTTTGCTATTACCGAGATTATTAGGATCAATGTGAACATTTTTAGCAAGGGCAGGTGGTTCAGCTTCATCAAAACCGTGATTCTATTATACACAATGTTATTATATGTGAGATCTATTATGAAAGGTTTCGGCAGGGTTCACCCGTTAGCGCTAAATTCAACTTGCATAGCGCTAAATAGCAGTTTTAGCGAAAATAGCGCGAAATAGTGCTAATTACAAAGTTTTTTGAAATTTTTATGTCCCACAATTGACAATAATTAGTTTGATAACAAAGTTTAAGTTAATTACCTGAATTGGCTTTACTATTTTTAAAATTTAAAATTTTTTTAAGTTTTCAATTTCTTTACTATACAGAGGTGACCAATAACAACTGACAGGGGATACCTCACCCTCTATACGTTCTTCTCCAACTTCCATGAATGGGCAATGGATTAGTTACTTACATCGTAAGTCCCTCGACTCTTGATTAACTTTTTNGATACCTCACCCTCTATACGTTCTTCTCCAACTTCCATGAATGGGCAATGGATTAGTTACTTACATCGTAAGTCCTTCGACTCTTGATTAACTTTTCTTTAGAGACTTCGGATACTGATTCATCCAGCGATATTGACAGTGGTAAACCAATGTTTATGTATTTTCAATTATTTGTATTTATAATAAATTTCATCTGCGAAAGTTGTTATAGAACAAGTAGCCACTAAGATTTTATCGCAATTATTTTTTTTTCAATAGAACAAGAAGTGGAAGGAAGTGATCAGAATGATGTACTGCTTGACAAAAACAAGAGTGTGTGGAAATTGTGTCCTCCGTCTCACTCCAGACGCAGGAAACACAACATTGTTCAAGAAGCAATGGGTCCTAGAGGCTTTGCGTTGGATGGCACTTTGAGCCCTGCCGAAGTGTTGAAACTCTTCATCACAACAGAAATGGTGGAACAAATCATCTACCATACAAATACAAACGCCGTGAATGAAGTGAAGGTGCAGCAACTTAGCAATGCTCAGACGGCGGGGAAAGGTGGCCGGCATAGAAAAAAACCAATAGGTGATTGGAAATTCATCGATGTTGAGGAATTTTACGCTTTTGTGGGCATTCTGATGTTATGTGGTGTGGAAAGACACAAGTAAGTATATATTTGAAATTATATTATAAAACATAAGTTATTATTCGTAGCAAGTCACAAATTCCAATATTAGTCATTCAAGCGAATGTGTATAATTGCGTTCATATATATACATGGTTGATATTAGTTCATTACATCGACTGAATATATGTAGGCACCAGCCAAGCAAAGAATTGTGGACTTCTAATCCATTGTATGGTCATCCCGCCATTGTCGCTACCATGTCTCGGGATCGTTTCATTAACATCCAACGATACTTGAGATTCGACGACGTGGAAACAAGACGGGCAAGAAAAAATGCCAACAACCCACTTCCTGGACTCACTCCTATTGCAGAAATATTTACAACATTTGTGGAGTCACTCCAGTCAAACTTTTCCCCAGGATTTTATCTCACTGTTGATGAAATGCTTATCAAGTTCCGTGGACGTACGAAATTCCGTCTACATGAAATCCAAACCTGGAAAATATGGAATAAAAGTTTGGGTTCTAGTTGACTCGGAAACGGGGTACGTCCTTCAGGTGAAATTGTATCAGGGAAAAGTTGGCGACACAGTTGAAAAAGGTCTAGGAAGACAAATCGTACTTGAACTGTGTCAGAAATATTTTGGCAGCGGACGTGGCGTGACGACAGACAACTTTTTTACATCAGTTCAGCTGGCTGATACGCTTTTGTCTCACAACCTGACTGATAGGGACATTGAACAAGATCCGTATGGAAGTTCCACAACAAATGGCAAACCCGAAAGGAAGAGCAATAAACAGCTCTTTGTTTGCCTTTCAAAATGAGAAAACAATGGTCTCCTTTATTCCAAGAAAGAACAGATCAGTAGTCCTTTTGTCCACTCAGCATCATGACAAAGAGGTTCCGATAACACCAGAGAATAAAAAAAAAAACCAAGAATTATTCTTGACTATAACCACACAAAGGGTGGTGTAGACTTGGCTGATGAAATGGTGGGGACATATTCATGTCAACGTGGTACCCGAAGGTGAGTTCGTATTCGTCAGATATAATGCGTAGACGTAAAAATTAGGTTTACACAGTATAATAGACTATTTCTAAAAAAAAATTAAAAATTTTACTTATCATTATTGCAACTTAGTTGGAAAGTAATTGCAATAATTTGAAATATTAGCATCGCATGTTCACTAATATGCTATTCGCGTTTATAATACAAATCCAATAAGAAAAGTCTGTTTTTTATTGTTTGGTTTTCAGATGGCCAATGAAAATATTTTTTACAATGCTTGATGTCGGGGGTTTGAACTCATACATAATTTGGCGTCTACATCATAAACCCACAAACGTCCATTTTCATGACTTACGTCGGGTTTTCTTGCGACAAGTGTGCGAAGAGCTGATGAGACCATTAGTTTGCAGAAGATCCAAGGAACCATTTGCCTCTCAACTTGCTACCCACATCAAAACTGCCATGCTAAACATGGGAGCCAAGATTGAAGAGCCAAATGTACCTGAAGTGGAACCATTGGCACTTCGAGGGAGATGTCATTTTTGTCCCGGAACTGCAAAACAGAAAACTGACTCACGCGTACGTTGCTACGTTTGCAACCATTTTGTTTGCAAAAAACATTCTGCAAAAGCGACTCGTTGCAAAGAATGCGAAGCAGTTGCTGTACATGTAAGCAACGCCCTCTCTGCGGAACTTCCAGAAAACCAGTAATTCAAATTATTGTGGATCTCCAAAATGAAGAAGGAAGAGCAGAAAAAATTACTTCCAAAATTAATTATTTCTTTATATATTTTTTTATAAGTACTTGGAGTTTTTCTAATGAACGTTTACTCTCCTAATTAATTATTTGTTCAACCACATTACTGTAAAACCACTAAGAAAATGAATGAATTACCTTGTAAAAAATTACATTGTAATTTTTTATACAATGTACTTTTTATATCGGTCATATATTTGGCTAATTGTTCTACAGTATCTTATGAATTAGATAGTGGCCTTGTATATTTATTTATTGACCTTGTACTTTCACAATATTTATTAAATTTTCATTGGCAAACTGTTATAAATAGTTTACTATACATATATTTTAATTATCCTAACAAAATAACAACATCACTATTCGAAGTTGTGAGGTTGCAACAGCGCGAGCAAGTTGGCAAAAAAGCCGCACAGGTAGGATCCCCAGGACACCTTGGAAAAAAAGCCGCACAGGCAGGAAGGTAGCGTACCTTGGGAGGTCAGTATGTGCAGGGTAACCCTGCACATACTGCCTGTGCGGCTTTTTTGCCTCCCCTTTTTTAACTGCGTATTAGAAATTGCGAGCGCAAGCTGCAGCTTAGCCTTTCCGTCATTATGCTCTTGCATAGTTTTGCTCTAAGTTAGCAAAAAAACTAATTGCGTAGATAGTATGAAATGCGGGTTATAAATGATCAAACTCCAAACGCCATAAGATTCAATGTCACAATAATTGAAAACATTAATGACTGCCTGTGCGGCTTTTTCTCCACCCAGATGCGACGTTGCCAAAATAAGTTAGGTTAGTTAGGGTACATCAAAGGATGCCCATATGCCACTCAAGGAATGTCCATTTACATATAACGAGATTTTCATATGCTACTCAATAGATGCCCATATATTAAATACAAGATGCCCATATGCTACTTATGAAATGCCCATATGCTACTTATGAAATGGCCATATGCTACAAGCATAGTGCCATTACATTTTTCACTATACGCTCATATGCTAATCACAAAGTGCCCATATGCTACTCATGAAGTGCCCATATATTACATTCAAGATGCCCATATGCTACTCAACAAATCCCCAAATGCTACTCATGAAATGTCTATATGCTTTACACAAAGTGTCCATATACTACTCACTATACGCCCATATGCTAAATACAAAGTGCCCATATACTACTCAGCAAGTGCCCATATGCTACTTATGAAATGGTCATATGCTACAAACAAAGTGTTCATAGACTATTCACTATACAACCGCATCCTAATTACGAATCGCCCATATGCTACTCACAATATGCCTAGTGCATAACATAACTTTTAGTGTAATCCGCTTCTCAATCTTTCAATTTGGTGTAGTCACTGCTTACATTGTCAAAAAAGCTTGCAAGTGCCATGGATCAAAACAAATCTAAACGACCTTCGTCAGCAGATACTCCTGGTCCTTCGAAAAGGGTTGCCAAGCAACTTCGAACTCGTCCAATTTTCCAAAAATATGGTTTAGATCGTTCTGACGAAGAGGAAGTACCACCACCATTACCACAACCACAAACAAGAATCCGTCGTCAGAAATATGGGTTTGACTTATCTGACGACGATGAAGGTTTGTCAGACATTGACGCTGATGAATTATTGCTTTTAAATCATATTCCGTGCCAAATGTTTCAAAAATTTTTAATTTAGCAGAGTGTTATTTAGCAGCATCGGTCCATAGCGCTAAATAGCAGTAAATAGCGCTATGCTAAATTTGATATATACTGCTAAGGGCGAACACTGGGTTTCGGACTGTTTTCGAGGGTCGGTTTTATTTTATGCTTACGGTTCGGTAAGAATAGGTTACTTTCACACTGGTGAGTAACTTATCTACTTATTAACAATATTCCAAGTGGTCTGATTATAATACAAAACAAAACTATAAATATTTTTTGTCAATGGCAAACGAATTTAAAAAATTGTATGGCTTTTTAAGCACTTCTTTCCTTCGTTCTTGTCTCCATACTCAACAATGCTAAATTTTCTATAAAGTTATATAATTTATTAAATTTTGTCACGGGGTATTTATTGACCACGCGGCAATTTATCAAACTTCTAATAAGTCAGTGTCACAGAGCCAATTATATATTTAAAAAAAATTAAGTTACAAAAGTGTTTGTAAATTATGGAAATTTNCAGTAAATAGCGCTATGCTAAATTTGATATATACTGCTAAGGGCGAACACTGGGTTTCGGACTGTTTTCGAGGGTAGGTTTTATTTTATGCTTACGGTTGGGTAAGAATAGGTTACTTTCACACTGGTGAGTTAACTTATCTACTTATTAATAATATTCCAAGTGGTCTGATTATAATACAAAACAAAACTATAAATATTTTTTTGTCAATGGCAAACGAATTTAAAAAATTGTATGGTTTTTTAACCACTTCTTTCCTTCGTTCTTGTCTCCATACTCGACAATGCTAAATTTTCTATAAAGTTATATAATTTATTAAATTTTATCACGGGGTATTTATTGACCACGCGGGAATTTATCAAACTTCTAATAAGTCAGTGTCACAGAGCCAATTATATATTAAAAAAAATTAAGTTACAAAAGTGTTTGTAAATTATAAAAATTATAAAATATTAATTATAATATTTTTAGTCCATTTTCATTTTAGTAACTTTGTTTTCCATCATTGTTACGGCATAGAGGTAAAGAGAAAGCAAACAAAAACAAATCACGTCAAACCAGACGTACCCTTGACTAAGAATATTAATTTCATATTAATTGTATAATAAGTTCAATTTCTCAATTTTACAATGTTATCTATTGACATCCTTTATGCTACATTATGTAAAATTACATATGGGAAAACTATGTAGCTTCATAAATCATAAAGGTTATTTCTATTTTTTGAAAAACTGAAATGGCGTGGTCATTATCCTCAAAAAAAAATATTTTTTGCTGAAATTGGCGCTCAACTCTACAAAAACTATTTATTCTTGTTATTACAAATTTTGGCAATAATTTGTCAAATTAATAACAGAAAAAACCATCAGTAATAAATTATGTATTTCCCAACGAAAAATTTAAAATTTCATGAATAGGGACATATTTTATGTAAATTATTACAATTTTGACAAATAATTTATAATTTATAAAAAAAAAAGTAAAGTAGACGTAGTAGGCGCCAGGTGCTTCGTTCTAATAATAAAAAATAAAGTGTTTGGTCAAGGTAAAATACTTAATCAAATCTTAAGGTGAAAGTGAAGACAAAAAAAAATTTAATGTAAAAATATAATCTTTCTATTCCACCACCAGTTCCGGCTAAAGAAACAAGTAACGCGTCAGAATTGGTGAAATTACTCACCTGTACAAAAAAAAAATACAAAAAAAAAAAAGATATGCAAAATATAAAAATGAGAATCAAAAATAAAGATCTTCATACACGCAAATCTTTTCCAACCCAAATGACCAAGTCAAGATGGATGATGGGATCATCTTCCTTTTACTTTTTGGGGTTAAGTTGAATTAGGACAACAATGAACCTTGTCTTTATTGTCACAGGTGACATCCGCTTTGACTGACGTATTTTAATATTTGCATGATTCTTATGTATTTCACCAACTAGATGTAGAGTTCTGCACTTTCCACTTCATTCATTTGTTAGAATGTATCACTTTTTCATAATAATAATAATAATGTATTAATTATATTTTACATATATAGTCTCTTTCTGTTTCTTGTTTGCAAATAATATTCCCGCTACATCCGCCCTTGTGTCTGGTGAAATGGCAAACTTGCCAAAAAAAAAAAAAAAAAAAAAAATAGAGTCAACAATAGTCATCTTTTTAACCCCATTCTTTCCAAACTTACCGTCGTCATCAGTATCAGTATCCCACACACATACGATTAATTTGTCATAAAACTTACTAGAAAATTCCCACAGTGACTCTAAAATTTGCATATAAATACACATTCTTGTTTAAATACTAAAATTTTTGCAAAAAAAAAAAAAAAAAAAAAAAATTATCTTCCTTTTCACCTGTTTGTAATACTAAAGCTATAAAAGAAGTAAACTTACTCAAAAATATGATTATCATTATTATAAAAATTCAAACAAGTATTTACTTAGAAGTAGTTCATATATAATAATTCCATTTTATGCGTGTGTTGTTTGTAATAATTATTAATCTACTATTTAAGAATGATAAAGATAAAAGGTGCAGGTGTCAGGGTGTGAGTCAAGTAGAAGAATATAATAATTATTACCAAAATGACTAGAGGACTTAAACCTTTATTGAAAGGGTGTGGCGTGTGGTATAGAGTAGACATTATAAAAATGAGAATACAAAGGTCAAGATTTTATTCCTATGAGCCAAAATCACTACTAATTCTTCATTTGGCATCAATTTAAAGTGACGGTAGTTAATTGCATTAAAAAAAAGTGGCCAAGTAGTGCATAGTTATAAGAATAATATATAAATTTATAGCTCAAGATGCAAATAACAAGAGCCCAGAAATAAATTAAAAAAATGATATTTCCAAATAAAGAGTTAATGTGACCAATGTCAAACACACCATGAACTCATAAAGTTGAAGGATCACCTTTCTTAACATTTAATTTCAATCCAATAATAAGAATTATGCAAATTGTTAATTTCCACAGTTTAAAAGTAGATAAAATCAATTAAAAATTTGCTATGTGAAAAGAAAATATTATTGACAGGTAATCAAAATGGAAGAAATAAACCTTTAGAGGTCAGACATTACATTGGTTATTTTAAATTAAAAAAAAAATTTTATTTCAGGAATTGTAAAGACTCATCTCTCATGTGTATATATTTATATTTAGCCACAACAATTTGATGAATTTAACAACAATGGGAGATTAAATATCTGATAATTCTAATATTGGTTAACAATGCAAGGGATTAGAGAGAGGGAAAGTATAAAAAATTTTGAATTAAAATCTAAAGATTCACTTATGCAACATGCAAATTTTCATTAAGTTAAGCGGGGTTTTTGTAGCTTTGTTTTTACTGTTGGTCCATCTCCATGGAGAATATTTTAAGATTTTTTTTTTTTTTTTTAATTTTAAAATACACAATCCATTTGAAAATTCAAAAATTTTTTTTTTTTTTTTTTTTTTTGAAAAAATACATAAAAAAAATTCAAAGAAACCCTCCCTCGAATGAAGCCTTCGGTAATTATTAATTATTTATTAATAATTAATAATTCATCTAAAGTTATAGAATTTGAGATTTTAAGCCTGAGGAACTTGAAATCTTCTTAAGAAAGATTTTCGTATTTTACCGTTATGGAATAAAAAAAAAATATGAAATGATGAAAGTTTGGAAAATACTGATGAAGTAGAAGAAGTTACATATGAAATAAATAACAAGAGAGTCAATTTGGCCCAGATTGCATAAGCCTACAGAATTGTAAGAAAGGGTTGAGAAAAAAAAAATTTTTTTTAAGTTAAATTAGAGGTCATTTACCCAGATTTCTGTACAGAATGAGTAATAGTTTATGATTTGATACTTGTTTTCAACATTAACTTTTTTTTTTTTTTTTTTTTTTTCGTAATTTAGGAAAAAAAAAGTAGGGGATATTAGTATTAGGTGGTTCTTACTTTTGAAGCTGGTCTCTTGATATTATACGGAAACGAACCGTAGACACTCTCGTTACGCATCAAACCGTTTTTTTTTCACCCTTTAAAAAGCTCTNGAAACCCTCCCTCGAATGAAGCCTTCGGTAATTATTAATTATTTATTAATAATTAATAATTCATCTAAAGTTATTGAATTCGAGATTTTAAGCCTGAAAAACTTGAAATCTTCTTAAGAAAGATTTTCGTATTTTACCGTTATGGAATAAAAAAAAAATATGAAATGATGAAAGTTTGGAAAATACTGATGAAGTAGAAGAAGTTACATATGAAATAAATAACAAGAGAGTCAATTTGGCCCAGATTGCATAAGCCTACAGAATTGTAAGAAAGGGTTGAGAAAAAAAAATTTTTTTTTAAGTTAAATTAGAGGTCATTTACCCAGATTTCTGTACAGAATGAGTAATAGTTTATGATTTGATACTTGTTTTTAACATTAACTTTTTTTTTTTTTTTTTTTTTTTCGTAATTTAGGAAAAAAAAAGTAGGGGATATTAGTATTAGGTGGTTCTTACTTTTGAAGCTGGTCTCTTGATATTATACGGAAACGAACCGTAGACACTCTCGTTACGCATCAAACCGTTTTTTTTTCACCCTTTAAAAAGCTCTTAAATGCAATTTGTTTAGTTTTTTTTTTTGAAAGACTGGTTGGTAATGGTAATGTATTAATCCTTTGATTCATAAAATGAGGGATTATTAGNGTTTTTTTTTTTGAAAGACTGGTTGGTAATGGTAATGTATTAATCCTTTGATTCATAAAATGAGGGATTATTAGATATTCCTCATTACCTAGTTACGCAACCCAATTGAGTCGAGTAATTATTATGTATTCAGGAAAGATAAAAACATGTTCGGAAGTGGGACATTCCAATAGATTGAGAAATGAGTAGAAAAAACCTGCCCAAACAGCTCAGGTGTCTATCAGAATCAGAAACACTCAAATGTCAAGAGTTAGACTTAATTTACATTAAAATTTAGGTTTTTGGTTGTTTCATAATCGAGAACAAAAAAGACATTTGAGTATTATTGTAATAAATTACAAAATTCTAAGTTTTCAATCATGGAAAGATAATTTTTATAGGATAATATATAGATAATATATAATTTTTGTTGAGAAGAGATAATGGAGAAACGGAAATGGAATGTTTTTATAATTTCAAAAAAAAAANTAATATATAATTTTTGTTGAGAAGAGATAATGGAGAAACGGAAATGGAATGTTTTTATAATTTCAAAAAAAAAATCATCCCCCACCCCCAACCCTTCATAATCTAGAAAATTCCACTCTACTTTTAAAAACTAAAATTTAAATTTAAATTTTGAATTATAATAATTATAAGCTCTTTTAAAAAATTATTAAATTTATAAAAATTTATAAAAATTTATAAAAATTTATAGAGCTTATAAAAACTAATTTACCTATAAAAAATCAAAGTTTATAAAGTTGTTTATGAAACTTTATATAAAAAAATATTAAAGTTTAAAAACGCTGTGTAATAATTCTGAAACTTTATCGAATCAAGACAATTCAAAATTTTAAAATATTGAAATTTTATAAATTTATAATTATAATTTTTTTTAAAATATCAACTAGTGTTTTTTTTAAACCGTATATCATGTGACCATTTGTGAAATTTAGGTAGAATAAACCTACCTAATAACTAATAAGTCAAGAACAACGCTTGCGCTTGTTATAATAATAATATTTTTTATAAAATTTAAAATTTGTAAATTTTATAAATTTATTAGAAATTTATAAATTTTATAAATTTATTCTAACAGTCTGTTCTGATTATGATTTAAAAATTAAATTTATACAATTATTATAAAAAAAGAAAAAAAAAAAGAAAGCTGCCTAATGTAATGTAAATGATAGACTTGACGACTGTTGAGAAATTTTTGAAATACTAGACATTTAACAAAGGTGTAGTCATTCATAAGTTTAGAGAAAGATCTGGCCTGCGTTATAGTTCGTTAATCAAATTTTATTATTGTTTTTTTTTCTATTTTTTTTATCATAAATGAATAGAAATTGGTCTAATTATTAATTATTATTGTTGAGTTTTTAATAAGAATCCTGTCCCTCGTGTACTCGTGAGTCGTCACTTTGGGGGTATCAGTTTCTATTTGTTTGATTACAAGGGAGAACGTGAACGTGACGGTGAAAATTTGATCTGTAGTAGTTTTAGTTTTAGTTTTAGTTTTAGTTTTTCATCTTCATCAAAACCTCAAAAAAAAAACAGGTTTGCATTGTTGTGTGCAATAATAATTATTGTAAAAAAGGAGAAGATGTAAAAAAAAAAAAAAAACTACTTCACCTCAGCATCATTGATGAACCGGCTGAAGAGACTGAAACAAGACTCTAAAATAATAATAACGGTCAGTAGGTTTTTGAGACTTGGACAGGTGAAACGAGTCTTGTAAAAGTCTTGACTTGAGACAGAGAGTTGTTATTATTGAGTAGTGGACCCTCAAGGTACAGTAATCAATCAAAATCATTGTCATGGACGTGAGTAATCTTACAAAAGTTTAAGTGGTATTGATTCTGGAGGATACACTTACACTTCCATACTTTTACGATGATGGACACTTCCTTTCGATGGACTTCCGGTCGAATTCGAACTCCTCATCTCATTGGTCAACAATGGATTCTAGGAGTTACATTTATTTGGATCTTGGTAGTAGGAAGTGTAAGTGGAATTTGTGTATGGCAAGGTGGTGGTGGATTTCGTCTTGCTTGTGGTTTCAAACAATCTGGACTTTTTCGATTACGTAGTTTAGGTGGGTTGAAAGGTTGGGCTGGTGCAGGATTTACAGTAGGTGATGAAGAAGGATTTAAAGACTCTCTAACTAATACTGAACCCAAACAAAGACTGATTAATCAACCTGGAAATCAGTATCAATTGTCACAAAGAATAGCTCCACAACAACCTCTTCAACAATATGGACAATATAGTCAAGTGATGGTACAACAACCGCAGGTACATGCTCAAGTATCAGGAAATCATGAAAGTGAACATGTACAAAAACGAGCTAGTTTATGGAATTCATGGAAATGGCCATCAATTATTCAAAAAAAGAAACAAAATCCAAATCAAATTGGATCGATGATGCCACAAAGAATTGGACCAATGCAAGGAATCCAACAATATCCTTTACCTTATCAACAACAAATGTCGTCATACAATAGTCCAACGTATCATGTACCATCACCATATTATCCAAATCCATATGTAAATGTAAATCAACAGTATCCTATGCAAGTCCATCATCCTGTACGTATACCACACTACTTCCAACACCCAGGACTTCATAATTTTCAAAAACCATCCAGTATGGGTACCATGCCAGAGTTTTCTCCAATGCCTGAATTGGATCCATTGTACAATGGATCTGAAGAAATGGAGTCACAAATTGAACCGGTATTGAAAGTTGGAAATTCTGAAGAGAAGAGAAAAAGGAATAGAAGTAGGAAGCCCTATGGACTTCAATTACTCGAAAATTCAGAAAATTATGGTAAAAAGTTTAAAATTTCTGAAAATTCTGTTCCATTGGAGGATCCATCGTTAGCTGTAACTGGATACGACACAAATTTATTTCCAGATATTTACTTCACTTCAACAACTCCAAGAAATAGAAATCGACTCAAAAAAATTCTAGAAGCAGAAATAGAAAATGAATTGCCAAACGATCAAGAGTCAACGACTGAAGCCATTTTGAGAAAACTTAGACTCAAAAAAATTAAATTGCTCAAGAAAGGTCATAATTTCAAACTCTCTAAGCAGCAATCAAAAGAAGTTAAAGAGTTAAAAATGACAACTGAAGAATTGAAACCAACAACTGAGAAATTGACCTCGACAACTGAGAAATTAACATCAACGACACAGAAATCTACAACGACGACATCTAAAGTACCCACAACGACTACGAAACTTACGACGACATCCAAACCAACAACTACAACTACTCAGAAAGTTCATACCTCAACAACTACAGAGCGTCCTAAACCACCAATGATCATGCGTACAAGACCTACTGAAAGACCAGACTTTGCAGATAGTTTCTACCGTGGACGTGAACGAGATAGAGACATTGGTCAAGGTCAAAGTATAAAACAAGAGGATTGGCGATATATGACAAGTCCTCGTTCGTCAGGCTCTAGTCTTCGTTCTTCAACCTCAAGCCCTCACTCTTATACATCTATTGCGCAGAATCCACTCATTCAGAGTGGTAAATGGAAGGAGATTTATGACCCAAGGTATCCACCTGACCATGAAGTTAATCGAGGAAAACTTGAACTTTTAGCAGCTGCTCTTACTACAACATCTCAACGTCCACGGTACTTAAAATATCATAGGGATGAGTATCCACAAAGTGATGAATATATTCAAAAAATACCTGAAGAGTATATTCCAAAGCTACACGATGAGTATAATCGAAAGATACCAGATGAATACATTCGAAAGATACCAGATGAGTACATTCGAAAGATACCTGATGAATACATCCGGAAGATACCAGATGAGTATGTTCGGAAGATACCCGGTGAGTATATAAGTCCAAAGTTACACGACGAATACATTTCGAAGATTCACGACTACCCAAGACAAGAAGAATACATTCCAAGGAGAGAGATTGAGTACCCACCGAAAAGGGACGATGGGATTGGCCCTTTGAATCAAATAAAAATGAACGGACGGGAAGGCGAATTTGTCAAGTTCGACAGTCACGAGTCATTGGACTTGGTAAATCGTACGAAGTCCTATAATGACGCTTTTTATTCTCATTTTAATAAAAGTGCAATTGAAATGTCGGATCAACCAAGCCCTACTCCTTTTCACTATTTTTCAGCCTTTTCTAATCAAAAAGTATCTTCAACTGTTCGACCACCCCCATCTCCAGCACCATATGGAGATTGGATTTGGGACAAAGCACCATCTGGAGCTCATTTCTCACGAAATGACTATTCACCATCAACTACTGAAGGACCACCTCTTACATCACGTCCAGTTGATCGATGGTCAGGATTATCAGGAATTCCTGATTCGTCAAGTATTGAGAATACTCGACCTCGACTTGATCACTCTACTGAAACAGGAGATTTCCTTAGAAAGAAAGCAATGAACATTTTATCAGCCAATTGGGAACATGGGAATCGTTTCTGGGATAATTCAAAATCTGATCAAATTCGTCATCCAAATTTTGTAACTGATGATAATTTCAAGGTACCCAAGTATCCTTCTTATATACCTGATGTTACTACAAAGACAACAGTTCCACCAACAACTCCAGCAACATATTACTTTTCATCGACACCAAGTTACAATGATTGGAAATCTTACGTTGGCGCAGTGAGTGGATTAAGTTCAACGACAGAAATCACGACAACGACCACAACAACGTCAAGTCCAATAGTTGTTCAAGAAATAGCAAGTTCAAGAGAGGGTAGTGTAAATGATGAAATTGGAACCATTGTTGATGAAATTTCAGCTTCTGGATCAGAAATTGAACATCCAGATCATATTTCATCGACAAAATTCATCGAAAGTGAAGTGAATAATGTTAAGGAGAAGGAAAATTCAAAACAAGTGACTGAAAAAGTAAAAGTGATAAAGGTAAAGGAAGTGACAACGCCACCAAGTAAACCACAGAAAAAAAATATTGAATTAACAACGCCGGTCAGTAAAGTACTGATTAAAAATTCATCATCTGATCAAAAAATTTCGGATGAAGTATCTGAAGGTAATTTAGTAAATGCAAAAGCTAATTAAGCTAATTTTAACATGTTGTTTCGCAACTTTGCTTAAATAATTATTGTTTCGCACGAAAAAAAAAATTCTGACAATGTAGCTTGATAATCAGGATTGCAAATTTATTTTTCACCATTTTCGGAATGGTAAGAACTTCCCGTTGAGTGTGATCTTGACCCGGTCACCTTTTGGATCTTCAACTTTGTCCACATAGACTACAAAACGTAATACCAAATTATTTGCAAGAATTGAAAAAAATTTTCTTAAAAAAAATTTTTGCAAAATTTTCTTAAAAAAATTTTTGCAAAATTTTTAAAAGTAAAATCTCTTACGTTCAAAATCAATAGCTGACATAATACCATCACCAAAATTTTCATGAATTAATTCCTTGATAGCCGTTCCATAAACTAAGTTAATTTCATGAAGTCTATTAAGTACTGGATCTTGACGAAGTATTTCCCAATTTTCTTGTGCTTTCATTGGATGATTTTCTGTAATATGAGTCAGTACATCTTCACTTAGGTCAAGTATTTCACAAAGTTTAGCACCCTTCGTAGGATCAATAAGATTCTGTCCTAAGCAAACAGATGCTAAAAAAACAGCGTTAGAACCAATAGCTTCAGCGAGTTTTTCCCAAGTCAATCGTTTTGACCTCTTTGCATCAAGGATGTTTCTTGACATTGTTTTAGACACATCAGCCTAATAATGAATATAAGTGATAGTAAAAAGACTTTAAATTATCTTAATTTATTTTCAATTTGTGTCGCGTCTATGCAATTATTATTGGTTTGTAAAAAGTGAACCACTTACCATTGTTGTGGTAATTAGTATTCTTCTTTTGCAATAATAAGTTTCTACTTTGTAAAGAATTTATATCTTTTCCTTTTTTATTTTTTTTGTACAAGTCTCTCTATGACTTCTCTCTAGAGAAGGAAAAATACGAATGAAACTATCAATTCGATTCCCCTTAAACTGCTAAATTAACTAAAATTAACAGGTCTGTTGCCGTCTTGCAGATGGTTATTATGACTTTTAGGTTCAAGGTCAAAGAAAGCTAGGAATAGATTTTCCAGCCACGCCCTACTGCTATAGTTTACCATAGAACGTCACAAACCGGCCGCGACTAATACACTACTAATAGTAAGGACGACTTATTTCATATTTTCGAAATTGTATAAAAAAACTGGAATAAGCAAAACTTGCGAAACATGAATTCAATACATTTATGTTATTAGTCTGCGAGTGGAGCATCATCAGCATCATCCAAACCAGGGAACTCATATTGGATGACCGCCTCCAATGGAGAGATATCATTTGTGTAAAAATGTACTTCATAAATGTCCTACTTGGCAATACTGCGCTGCTTGTGCTCTGTGTAATAATTATTAGAATTCTTTTTTCGAGCTAAATGACAACATCACGAGTTCTCGCATCATCCCAACATTGTCATTTTGCTCGAAGAAATATGGGAATAACAATTCAATTAGCAAAATTTCTTTTTGAAAACAATGAATGCTGTTATCCGTTTCTTCGAATTATTTTAATCAATCGGAAATGAAAGGCCCAAGAGCAAGAGCCTATCATTTACTTCAACATTTTCATGCGACGGATGACACAATTTTGAAATTTGATTTCTCTGCATCAATCGCTGCAATTGTGATGTATTAGTGAAAAAATTAATTATTAGATAAATTAGGGCTGAATGATAAATAAGGGGCTTTTTGTTAAATTAAAGCTTGCTACAGCTCTATTTATACTCGAAACTCGAATGTGGCCTTTCCGCGAAATTTTAGGGTATGATTACAAGATAACCGCCTTTTGAATGTGAGGATTATGTAAGACTATTACTTACTATTGATTAACTTTTGCTTACAGATGAAGAAAACTTGGAAGACGCGCTTCAAGGGAAAAATAAGAAAAAGATACTTCAGGAACCCAAGAAGTTACAACGACCGACGCATAAAAAGAAACCAGCGACTGAGACATTTTTGCCAATTTCAGGACCTAGTGAAGCACCAAGAAAAGTTTCTCCAGCTCCACCAATGAGAATGGAACCACCTCCTATGCCACCAATCACACCTCTTAGTTATGATATCTTGCCCAATCAAAATTTAGGACCGCCTCCTCCTCCACTGGACTTTTCAACGACTCATCTGCATGATTTTTTGGGAAAGAGTCCACAAGTTGATTTTCAAACCGACTGGAATCGACATCCATTGCCTGTAAACGCGCAAAGCCCAAATTTGAATGAAAATAATGAACAAGGTCCAGGTATAAAAGAAAATTTTGCTCAAGCTCCAAGACCGATGCAAGATTATGGGCCAGGATCAAATTCGAACGAAGATTATCCACAAAGCCCAGCTATAAAAGAACATCATGCACAAGGCGCAGCTCCAATAGAATATTTTGCGCAAGAACTAGCTCCGAAAGAACATTTTGCGCAAGAAGTAGCTCCGAAAGAACATTTTGCGCAAGGCCCAACTCTGAAAGAATATTATGCGCAAGGTCAAAGTCCTGAAGACTCAAACTCACAACCCAATAATCGAAATCGATATCCAATGGCTACTGACACACTACTACCTCCAATGCCACCAGAATTAAACGTACCATCAGGACAACTACAACAAAGACAATCTAAATTCCCTCCACCAAGACACCATCAGACACCAGTGTGGAATCAACAGCACCATTTACATCCTCCACCACCATCAGGTCAAATGTTTCAAGGTCCAATTCCATACCCACCTCCAAGACCATTTTCACAACAATATCCACCACCACCAAATCATGTTCCCATGGGTCCTTACGCCAAGCCAATTAGACATATGATACCTGGAAGACCTCCTCCACCATTAAACGGACCAATGATGAGGAACAACTTTTCACCGGAGATTAATGACCCACATTATAGAATGCTCCATCCTCAATCGGGTCCACATCCATTCCCAAACTCATTCAATCTTCAACAACCGTATCCTATGCCACCACCCAATCCGAACAATCGACCGATGCAAATGGTAAATCTAAGTCCTCCACCATTACCACCTCCAGAAATTATACCGTCTACGAAGGGTACTACTACTACTACTACTACTACAACTACAACTACAACTCCTCGTCCTCTTCCCCCATCAGAACCAATCAGAGCAAAGGAAAATGGAGTCAACGGTGATGAAAAAGAACTAATTCTGAAAGCTTTACAGACATTGACCAGAGCTAAATCTCATTTACTCCATTCTGTTGTGAATGAAAAATATGGCGGTGATGTCGCAGGAATTGTTAAAGTAGTGCCGGAAATTCCACCACAATTTAGACCCACACCAGCGACAATATCAACACCAACCACCAGACCAACAACGACAACTCTAAAACCAATCACATTTCAAACAACACCTTATTTAACGGCAACGACGCAACAAACTAGAATTCTATTCGATGAAATCCCATCAAAGTTTGCTCCACTTGTGAATTATGTAAAAAGATTAAAGGTTCCTAGGTACGAAAACGATAAAGTACAGATTGATTACTTCAATTTTAAATCAGAAGAGGAACAAAAGGCAAAGGAAATCCTAGGACTTAACATTGATGATTTAGCACTTCTTGAATCAACCAATCATCATCAACATACTCAACTCGATGAAACGAGCAGATTTGAAGAAATGCTTAGACAAGCATTATCTGTAAAGAAAGCCGAAGCGAAAGTAGTTCCTGAGCCACCAACTACCCATGAAACACTACCTGTACCAAATTCCCCATTCTCACCAGCTCAACCATTGGTTCAAACTCTTGCTCAAATGGGAATTATTCAAAAATTACATGATAGAAATGTCTCTCATGCTCAAATGGATACCCTCAAAAAGTTAATTGAATTGAATAAGTTGGAATCAAAGGTTGATCAATCTCAAGCCCCACCGTTACAATTCTTGAATAACTTCCAACATATTTTGACCCATATTCCACCACCTAATCATCACTTACATCATCGTACCTCTAATGTAGACCCAACCCGTCCAATTCACCAAAATCTATACCAACGACCATCTTCAACAACTCCAAAACCGTTCAATAGCCTATATTCAGCTATAAATGGACCAACACTTCAAGCACTCAAAGCAATAGCTCTCTCAAGGATTCAAAATCTTCAACCAGAACCTGAAATTTCATTTCCACAGCAAACAGCGCCTGAAGATGATCCAGAACCATTTACTGTTGACCTTTCACCACTTCTTGCCCTTTCTAGTCAACCTGTAAGACAAATATTTGAGAATTTTTGCTAATTTTGACTAAAATTTCTTGTTAAAAAAATCCTTTTCTTTTTTGTAGAAAGTTGCAATGGCTAGAAAAATTATGAATGTGCGAAACGCACCTAAATCTTACTACCCGGGAGACCATCCACTCCCATTTGACGATGTTTCTGGAAGTGCAATTTTTTCAGAATTTACGTGTGAGCGACAAGAGTTCTTCCCTGGACTTTACGCTGATCCTACTAATTCATGCAAGGTAAATAAAAATAAAAAACATATAGTAGTAGTAAAAATTTTTCATTAGACATCAGGACATCAGACAGGTTCACGTGAAAGTAGAGCAAATTCAAGATTACACTTGAGTCAAACACACGAAATCAAAGAGAAATGTTGTCAGAACACGTTCGTATACAAAAATGGTGAAATCCTTGTCAAACAGTTATCAATTATGTTCCTTTTTGTAAATAATTATTCATGCAAAAATTGATAAATGATGACCAAGTAGATATAAAAAAGAAACTTGATTACCATCATTTTGCATTTTGGTTAAATTTTCTTTCAGGTTTTTCACTTGTGTGCAAAAGCGGGCACTGGGCTTATCATGAAGTCTTTCAGATGTCCAAAAGGAACTGTATTTGACCAAGAGGTAAATAATATTTAACTTGATTTGAAACTTTTTTTTTTGGAATGACCTTGGAAAAGTCACCAAAAATCACTAATTGATAATTTTTTTTTCTTCTAGGTCCTACGCTGTAATTGGGGTCTCTATGTAGACTGCAAAGGGGTAGAGGAAAAATATTNTTGGAATGACCTTGGAAAAGTCACCAAAAATCACTAATTGATAATTTTTTTTTTCTTCTAGGTCCTACGCTGTAATTGGGGTCTCTATGTAGACTGCAAAGGGGTAGAGGAAAAATATTCTTTCAATAAATACCTCTCTCAGAGCTTTCAATTTCTTAAAACTCTTGGTGAGTTCTCTGCCAGTATGCAAGGAACAAGAAATCGTACTCTCGGACTCAGATAAATCTCTGACTACTGGCTCAAAAATATATGAGTTAGCTTAGTTTGAAGTGCTGACTCTGGAAGTTCAAATGTGATATTATTACCAATTCCCATTTCCCCCATTAATTCTTGAATTCAAGACTAGTCATTTTGCGAATGCGAACTTCCAGGATAACATTTCAATAGCAGTCGTGAAATGGATGATCGTTGGATTCAACGGTTGTAGCAGCCACCAGGTACTACTTTCTTTTATTTCTGGTGCTCTGTTACTGGATTCTGAGAGAGCTAAGGTGTAAATTAATAAATTGTTATTTTTTTTTTGTAAACCTTTGTTTTAAAAGTGAAATGATTAAAGTAGTAAAATTGTAGATGAAACGAAATAATTCAAATATTAACTGAATTGAAAAAAAATTGGGGTTAGCAAGTAACGATATTGGAGAAATTTTCAATTGGGAGTAATTTGTGTAGGTTGGTTGAGTTTATGGTTGAAAATTTTCAAGATTAATAACATTCATTGATTAGTAAGTCCCATTCCCATGTGGAGGTGGACTTACGTTTTGGCTCCTTTATTTCTGTACTTGCAATATTAGCCTTTTGGTAAAATTTTGAATTATAGCTGTGAGACAGTTACTTCGTTAAAAGTTGGGTTGGTTAGTAACTGAATGTTAATGAAGAGAAGAGTTGAAATGACGAAAAATTTGTTAGCTGATGGATTTTTATGAGTAAATATCTTGTCCTACTTGGAAGAAATTCCAGCATTTTCTTTCTCCTTCTGCCGTCGTTTCACATCCCAATTATAAATCCTTGCCATATTCACTTCAACTGTTGTAATTTGTTCTCGGATGTTATCAATGAGACAATTCGTCATACGAAGATTCTCTTCAGCTTTTGCTTGCTTCTCAATTAGAAGAGCCTCCCCTTCATCAATTTTGTACTCCAACATTACATTCGCCTATTCAAAGAATTATAAATTTAATAGATTTGATTAATTTTTTTAAACTTAGAAGAATAGAAGAATAATTGTTGTTAAATTACACCAAGCCAGAGGCCAACAGTTTCAACTGGTTTAATTCGAGCTTTTACAAAAACATGATCTGCAAGACGAAAATCGGTAGAGGTATCTTCATTATTAGCTTTACGATTTCTTAATTCTTGGAGCATTTCTTGTCCTTTTTGTAATTCTTCTATTTGAGACTTCAACCTAAATATAAATTATTATCAACAGACAATAATTTAAAAAGTAAAAGTAACTTATATTAAGTTGTATTTAACAAAATGGTTGATTTAATGATTTATCTTGCTTCTTACTTTCCCTTAGTAGATCCATTATTTGCTTCAAGAGCTTTGACTCTATGATAAAATTCTTCAATCCTTTTCAGAGTAATCTGAACATTTTGACCATTTTCAGGTAATTTCATAAAGGCATCAACATCTTCGACAAAATCCATTTTAGGAATCAATACTAATTTTTGGTTCAATGCGATTGTATAATCAGTATCATCCGCTTTCCCCATTTTTAGATCTTAGGAAGTACATATTACATAAATTACTTTAATACATAATTACAAAACTTTTATTTAATAATTATAAAACTCATGGAATACATTACTCCGATTAGACTAAAATTACTTACTTTTTGGTTCTTCAGTTGTTCCCACAATTCTAAGTTTTTTTGTCGTTTACGTAATGAAAAGATTCAAATGTAATTTAGAAAGTGATTTACTTATTTCAAGACAGAAGTTCGACGTGTGGTGTGCTTCTGATGCTCGACTCAGCTGATTGAGTGAAGGTTATCTAAGTGTGCTAAGTAGGCAAAACTTACTAACCAATCAGAATTATGTAGTAGAATAATTTATTGTTTTCGGTAAACGATGTGTGAGTGTGACTGAAACTGAGACTGATTTCCTCCACCTTCTCTCTATTACCGTCAGTAACTGTTAAATTAATGAACTCTTCAAGTACTAAAAGTGTTGGAAATTAGTAACTTAGTATAAAAACCATAAATCGTAATTATTGATTGTTGAAAGTTGATGTCGATTGTTGAAAGTTGATGTCGATTTCGATTGTTGATGTCTGATGTGGGCGAGGACGATGACTGTGACCGTCACCGTGCATCCAATACTAAAAATATTTTTTTGAAAATTCCGCCACATATGAAATGATGTATCAATTTTACCTTTTCTTGTCCGTAAAATTACCGTACTTAATTAAAATTTATTAAAATTTCAAATTTAACATCAATTTAGTAATTTTTTAGACACAATTCCAAATTCCAAAATCACATTTTAATAACTAAAATTATCAATAAATTCATTACCTGTCATCTGTAAAAATTTTATTGAAGTTTCCAAGGCGACAAAATCCAGTGAGCTCCGCAGGTAAATTGAAAATAATTTTTCGTAAATATAAAATTGTTTGGTCGATTCATAGTTTTCGGGCGGAAAAAAAGTTACTTGAGGAGACAGAACACCGAATTTTTTTTTGAATGAAAGTTTGTTCAATTTTGTTAGAATTTGTTGCCAATTTGTCGTCGTCGTTCGTCGTCGGTATCCATAATTATTATTATTCCAAGCTGTGCTTACTACATTCCAGTGTTTTAGCTGTATCGACAATTTTCACGACAAAAAGAACGTCATTTTTCTAAATTACGTTGATTTTGAGAGACATTATACCACCATTTAGCGTCGTTTTAGTCTTTATCATTCAATACTTATTATAGTACTTTTAGGTTTTAGTTGCCAGAATATTTCCCCCGTCGCGTCGTCTTGGACCTTGGACGGTGTTGGATCGACTTAAGTCTCATTTTTTGATATAATTTATTAAGTTACATAATGGTGCGGTTGCATGTTAAGAAAGGAGATGAGAGTCAGTTTCTTTATGAGACAACTGTAAATGTGAAAACTGATGAATTGATTGATGATATAACAGCTATTTATAATGCTAGACTCAAAGTTCATCGAATTACTGCTGGTGAGTTTACAAGGTTATAATTTTAATTATTATTTGATTTTAGTTTTCTATCAAGTGTTTTTTTTTATGTTCATATAGAGATGGAAGAGTTGGGAAAACATGGTACATTCCTTCCGCCGGAAATGTTGGGGCTTACGGATGAACAAGTGGAAGAATTAAAACTTGTAGACACCTTTGGAAAAAGTTGTATTCCTAGTGGTGGATTTACAATGAATCCTGATCCTATTGGACGTAGGAATGGAAAACAGCCTCAATCTAATATGCAACAAATGATTCATCGCACAATTACCGAAGCTAAACATGATATTTCTAAAGTAAATTCTATGCTACACGGTTTTATATGAAATGAGGCTATAGTAACTCATCATTTCTTTTTCTCTTTTTAGAAACTCGTTGAACAAAACGTTTGCTTAACGCTGAGTTCGGTGGAAGAAGAAATTAAAATTCTCAATGGAGCTTGCACAATTGTTTATCCAATGAATCTTCCACCTCATGATCCAATTCGTCTCGAATTTGAGAATAAAGAGGACTTGGCCGGGACTCAAGACTCACTTGCTGTAAGTTCACTATAGCATAGACGACATTTAAAAAAAATTAAAAAAAAAATTTAATGTAAGGTTAGTATAGATTCAAAAAGTTTGATTATGTCACTATAACTGAATGAAAAAGATGTGGTAAACTTTTGTCGGGACTTTGTACTCTATTAACATCTTAACATTTCATTTTTTTTGTGTTATGAAAGTCATTTTAATTCCTTTTGCAGATAATTGGGCAAGGAATGGGGGAACTTTGGTTNTCTCGAATTTGAGAATAAAGAGGACTTGGCCGGGACTCAAGACTCACTTGCTGTAAGTTCACTATAGCATAGACATTTAAAAAAATTAAAAAAAAAAATTTAATGTAAGGTTAGTATAGATTCAAAAAGTTTGATTATGTCACTACAACTGAATGAAAAAGATGTGGTAAACTTTTGTCGGGACTTCGTACTCTATTAACATCTCAACATTTCATNTTTTGTCGGGACTTTGTACTCTATTAACATCTTAACATTTCATTTTTTTTGTGTTATGAAAGTCATTTTAATTCCTTTTGCAGATAATTGGGCAAGGAATGGGGGAACTTTGGTTCTGTGGAAAACAAATCTTTCGTGGAAAATTCCTCAAGGATTTCATTGGATCCAATGAGAAGACAAAGGTAATCGTCAAAATACAGAAAAAAGGTGGTGGGGCTCCTAGTCGTGAACCAGCACTTTCAGCTGAAGATCAACGAACACTTATGCTCTTTGCTCATCAAAAACAAGAAGAAATGAAGGTTAGTGAACTCACGTTTTATTATCTGAAATCGCATTTTCCAAGTTTTAGTATTGTGCTTTGCATATGCATTCACTTGCCTAAGCCAGTAGACATTGAGAATGAGATTCTGCTTGAATAATATTGAATTTAAATAGTTCTCTAAGATAAATTAGTGAAAGTAAGGTAAGTTCAGGTAAATGGTTATTGTAATTCTTTGCTAATAAGTGATTGATTGATGAGTTCACTTGATGATAAGCTGTCTTCTTAGTAACTACACTGCTATCTATTTACAAAGCAAAGGGACCTCAATACTCTAATTAGTATCACAATCAGAGAAAACAATATGGAAATTGTGTTTATAATGAAATTTATACAGAATTTGAGAATTTAGTTAATGAGTGAGACCCTCGTGCGTTTCAATAATTTGTCAGGCGCCATTTGAAATTCCATTATGGCGAAATTCTGCTCCAACGAAAGTTGTTAGTAATAGTAATAGCGCAGAAAGGTATTATTCATTTCGAAAAAGGAAGATTGAAACTGACACTGTTCATTCGTTGCCTCTTTATATTTGTTCTATTGTGCCATCATCTTTGGAGATTTATTGTATTGGTTTTAAGTGATCCTCATTACAGTTTCCGAGTCCGTGTTGAGAGATTAGATTTTGAAGAGGCATTCATTCGGGCATTAAATCTTGGTGGTGGAGATGGTGGACTCTGCCAACTAAAATTGATCATAAAATAATAATAACACATTGGGTTTATAAAAGTTAAAAAAAAAAATTTTTTTTTTGAATTTGATCCTAAAAGGATTAAAAATAAAAAAAAAATTTTTTTTACTTACCCTTCATCTAAGGAGTTGATACTGGAGATTGTGGTGTCACCAGATGAGATGGTCGCAAGAGAAGGTGAATTTGGATGATAGAAGGAGTGTTTTCGTCGGAGAGGTTGTTGGACGACTGGTTCTGGAGGTTGTGGAAGGTCCTTTGGAGCCTTAGCTCTATTCCTCTGTTGAGATTGGTTGTTATTGTTGTTCTGTCGTTTAATTGGATTATCATCAGAGAGGATGTCAGATGGTTTTGGTCTCGGAATGGAGTACCTACTCCTACAGGGTCTTTTATTTTTCCCTCTTTCTTCACAAGAAGGACAGTACCAGGAGCTTAGAATGGCGATGGAAATTGAGAAAAGAAAAGTGGGTAATCCTAGCGCAAGGAGAAGTGGAAAGGCCGTTTCTTCCCAATTGTAGTCAGTCACCACGAGGCGCGGATTGGAGCGACTGTAGAAACAGCTAAACGTTCGTCCTTCCTATAAAACAAAAATTGATGACTTTACTTATCTTCGTTTCTTTGTAAAATTGTATCGTATCGTTAATCCTATTTTGGTCTTTGGTGTTCGGATTTTATGTTACAACAACTAAACCGTGGGAATTTTATAAAGTTAACACCTAATTTTTGTCAAAAATTTGAAAAAAAAATGAAGTCTTACCTGCCCATAGGTAGCACCAAAGTCCTCACATTTGACCCGTGGTGGATACCCACATCCTTTGACGTTGATAAGAAGTTGTGTGTACGACTCATCCCATCGTGACTCGTCCTAAATCAAAATTTTGTTATAATTTTAAAACTTGGTTGAATCTAATTTCATTATAATATTAATTTGTAACTTATTTTGTTCGAAAAGTATAATACAGCAAAACCTCANATAATTTTAAAACTTGGTTGAATCTAATTTCATTATAATATTAATTTGTAACTTATTTTGTTCGAAAAGTATAATTAGTGGCGAAGTCAAATATTTTTGAATAACTTCTAATTTGAAAAGGAATTTTGAAATTTGAAAAACATTAAATATATNTTTCACATATTTCACATAATTCACAAATTGTTTATACAAATTTGTCATCCACATTATTTGAATGTTTACGGTAACCGCCATGTGAGGTGAGACGGGGTGGAGAGATTTAGTTTCCGAATGAGAGGTTTTGCTGTAGTGGCGAAGTCAAATATTTTTGAATAACTTCTAATTTGAAAAGGAATTTTGAAATTTGAAAAACATAAATATATTTTTTTTTGTTAAGATATTTCTTACCATCCATTCGGAAGTAGGTAGAATCGTAAAATTTTTGATGTGAGGAANTTTTTTTTTTGTTAAGATATTTCTTACCATCCATTCGGAAGTAGGTAGAATCGTAAAATTTTTGATGTGAGGAAGTCTATCGGGTCTTCTATAAGAGACATAAATCTGGTAACATTGGGAAGGTGTTGAGGTACATCCTTCTCTGCATGAACTGAAGGAACCGCACTTGGTGAGTCCAGTAACAAGGGAGGAGTCAATAGTAACGCAAGTAGCTGGTTGAGGATCAAAATCTGCTAAAAGTGTTGAAATTGAGGGTTCCACAACAAGTGGTATGAGAAATAAAAGTGCGAAGACACAAAGGGTTGCTAGAATCCCAAGGGTGAAGGACACATAGAACTTGATTTGTTCTTTTAGAGTCATTTTTTCTGGTTCTGTAGGTGGATGGAGAGGATCTATGAATGTTCCACCACGATCTCGATAATTATTTGAACCTCCCACTGATCCTGTAGCTAGAACATGTCTTGAGGCAAGTATTTCAGAAATTGTTGGGCGTCTTGCTATTGGTGGTTCTTCAGTTTGAGAATTTTTACTATCCCGCCTCTGGCGACTGTTTCCCACAGCTGAGGCAACGACACCAAGAGCTCCTACCATTTTCCAGGGTCACTATAAATTCAATTTAAGTTAAAATAATATCTTTTTNGCAACGACACCAAGAGCTCCTACCATTTTCCAGGGTCACTATAAATTCAATTTAAGTTAAAATAATATCTTTTTATATAGTTTTCTAGATTTTTTTTAGAAAAATCTAGCCTAGATTTTTCTTTGGTGAGACTTCAGGCTTGATTTGTTAAACTAATAGTGCTCGCAAAGCGATAATTTTGATNGCAACGACACCAAGAGCTCCTACCATTTTCCAGGGTCACTATAAATTCAATTTAAGTTAAAATAATATCTTTTTTATAGCTTTCTAGATTTTTCTTTGGTGAGACTTCAGGCTTGATTTGTTAAACTAATAGTGCTCGCAAAGCGATAATTTTGATTGAGAAATTTGAGAGAGAGAGAGAATTTGTTGTAGAATTATGAAGCGAGCTATAGGGATTGGTTGCTTTTTTTTTTTTTACAAAGCCATGGCTTCGACGTGATCTTTCTCCATCACGGCGTGTGCATCGTTCCCACAACATTGAAAATAAAAATGTGAATCATCCCCAACACGAATAATTCGTGAACATAAGACAAGAGTAAAACAGGAAACAAAAGCTAGAGTAATTGGAATAGAAGTAGCCAACATGAGTTCAGTTAATGTTTTCAATCGATTGAATCGAAGTGTAACAAAATCAGGATCATCTGGTGAATAGAAACATTGAAATCTTGATTGACTCTTGAGATCAGATCCATCTCCACCATATTCAGTATAAAATTTCTCACATTCATTGAGAATAAGAGTATTGACACAACTTTCAAAGTTGATAAAAAGTCGGGTATTGTTATAGATGAGAAGTTCATATTCAGATGGTCCAACAAGTTCTTCTCCTTGATCAATAAAACTTGTATGTGATTCTGTTAATGTAATAATATCAGTAACATTTCCAAAGAAATTAGGATCAACGAGTGTTCCATTGAAACAATCTGACATGACATAACTTCTGTTATCCGTTGGTGTGACAAACATATTTGTACAAAACATAAGAAGTGTACGGGGTGTTTCCGGTGGAGTTTTAGGGTTGTGATCAAGTGGCCATAATTCTTCTCCAGAAATAATATTGACAGCTCGTTCACATTGTGCTGAAAAAATTTTATCTCCTTCTCGTATAATGACAGATTTGTTTCCAGTTTTAATTCCAGTACACATTTTCTTACAATTGTAAGGTGGAATAAGACGTTGACATTTCCCAACTTTACAAGTATAAGTACCATTAAGATTGAGACAACCTTTCATTGTAGCACAGCTCACTTCTTTATCTGTATTAGTAATATTACATTGAAGAATATGTGAGAGGTCACGACATTTAGCTCCATAATTGAGATCAGAAGATGTTCCAGCAGTTCGTAATGGAGTTGTACAATTATGAAGACCATCTAAATCAGCACATTTTCCTTTGACACATTCTTTAGGTTCTTTATCAAAATCAATACCAGAACAGAGTGTTGATTCAATTGAGTCACATCCTTCAAGACGTATATTTGTTCCATTAGTTCGAACATCAACCATAATTCTTGGACATGAACCACTAGATTTTGATAGACACCATTCTGAACATGAATTCCAACCTTTCCATTTGATTGGATCACCTGGTCCATGTACTTCTTCACAATCAGAAGGAGTAACATTGGTAATAGTTGTACACATAACAGGATTTTCAATAATTCCAGAACTGAGAGTAAGGTAGGCAGGTTTGTAAACGGCGACAGTAAGATAGACAACGGAGACACAACTAAGAACAGCTGTCATTTGACAGATACAAATGGTGAAACAAATTCGTTTCTCAAATGGTGTATTCATGGTTGATTTAGTTTAGTTTGGTTTATATTTTACTCAATTTTTAGTAATTGTGGGTTTAGATTGTTCTTTGGGTACGTATTTGCGCGCGCACGTTGCGTTGATTTAGAAATTCCGTATTATGTTCTAATGTTGACAAAGACGGCTCAACAACGGTGTGAGGGCGACTAGTTTTCACAATTTTTTCTTTTCTTTTAGAATAGTAACTCCTGTTAAGGGCGTTCTTCTCCTTGGTTTGGTACACTACAGATTTGTTTGATTTGAAAATTATGAAAATTTATTTTGTTCTGTTCTTTGTAAACTTATGAATTTTGAGAGTATGAAAGTTCCACTTTTTCTACCTTTGGTATAGAAGTGTCTGACTCATCCTACTTTGTCAGGACTGGAAAAATTGATTTTTAGTTGGATGGAGGTCATTGAATGACGCAGGAGCAAAAGTCTACTTTCTCTTCTGCAGAGAAAGTAGTGTTTTGTTGGAGAGTGTCAGAACTCATAAAAAGACCCATTGGAGCAGAATTTAATTTTTTTGATAAATTAAAATTAATCCTATTTAAACTTGTTTATAAAGTCACTCACTCTGTTTGGTTTTTTTTATATTAATGAAATAATTATTGTATATTTTATAATAAATAAATAAGAATTTTAAGGATGAATTTGATGTCGTAAATTTTGTAGGACAATGCGGAAGACTGTGGGGTTGGTTTCTGAGGGAAAATGGAATCAATGGAAAAGTTCCGGATATGAGGGAACGAAACGAATCCTAGTTTTTTTTTTGTTGCAAAATTCGGAAAAAGCCGACTTTCATCCGAATATTTTCTTTCTACTTTCTCCCTCAAAATTCTCACGTTCTAATTTTATGATGTTTTTTCTTTTTTTGATGGTAAAATGTATTTTCAAAAATGTGAAAATATTTTTTTTAATGTACTTATGAGTATTGGAATTGTTTAGATAGGAATTGAAAATTGAACCGAGCGAATAACATTTAGATTGCCTGTTTTTAGCCTTGCTTTCTCTATTGGTTGTGAATTTACATGTGTCTGTAACCTAAGACTAAAGTCTAAGGACTGATTTTTTGATTTAAAGTTTGATAAAATTCAGAGTTACTTACCTTAATTTCCCCCTTGAGGGTTCGATGGTCCTTTTATAGTTGATAGTAAGAGACACTGTAAAGAGTGAAATGATATTAATTGATGAACAGTAAAAGGATTGAATTAAAACAAAAAAAAAATTTTTTTTTATCAGAAAAGTGGGGATTGAGCTAGAGGCAAAGAGAAAGTGAATTGAGTCTGAGTGACTTTTTCTTCTAGTGAAAGTAGACAGATGGAGTTAGGTTTCTTAGAATTGATTCTTAGGGCTTCTGTGTATCGAGGGTTTTGTTGTGATCAGACACCTCGAAAAGTTTTTTTTTTTTTGGGCTCATGGCTCAAGTTTCTGTGTCATGGGATAATCCAACCACTCCCACCATACGAACAACCACCTCACATCGACCTCATTGCGAAAAAATTCCGACAAAGGCATTATAATAGCGTAAAAATGGTCTCAGATCCTATTCCTAACATCTCATCCTCAAGTATTATTACTTTACTTATACTTACTATGAAACTTTTCAAATCTAAAATAAAATAAAAAGGAGAGTCCAAAAAAGTAGGTACTATTGAATGAAATGACTTTTGTCATCAAGAGCTCTCAATAATCTAAACTTTTTACCAAGGTCAACTTTCACAAGGAGCTTAAAATTTTTGGTTTCTTTTTTTTTGTAAGTGTTGTGGAAGGGAGGGGGGATGATAGCTATTGTGAAAATTGTTAATAAGGAAGGTTTGGAGTAGATTTTTTTTTAAAATAAATTGATTTTTTTTTTTTTTTGTAAAAGAGAGGTCATAGGCAAGACAGACTGTAGAGGTCAATTTGTCCATGTCGTGGTCCTAAACTCTTCCGCAATGCAGACTGGGAGTGTTGCGTGTGGTAATTGTGGGTGTGTGTCTGGGAGGAAGTGAGAGAGAGGTGAATAAATTAAGAGGCCCATTCAAGCGGTGATGGACACTGGAGATCGGGTATGAGGCGTGGGCTTTAGAAAAAAAAAATATTTCTGCAGAGAAAGTTTCTATATTAGTATGTTACTACACTTCTCTCTTCATTTTTATGAATTTTTTTTTTTTTTTTTTTTATAATTTCTCAACCTTTTCATTCGTTCTAGGAAGTGAGAGAGTACGAGTCTTATGGTTATTACTCATGTCCTTGAATTCATTTGGTGAATGTAGTTTTGAATAATTTTCTATTAAATTGAATTAATTTCTACAGTTAAGTTTAGTTATTATGATAATTATAATTTTTTGAATAGAAAGTGGTAGAAATTAAGTGAGTAACTATAGTTAATGGGATAGGATTTTTCCTGGAACTTTTTCTACAGAGTTGTGGACATAGTGGGACGGTGTGTGTTGGTGGGAATTGAAAAAAAAAAATTATTTTTTTTTTTGTAATTTTTTTTTTCAAAAGAGAAAGTTCGGGTTTGGTGTTTCGGAGGAGATCGTTTTCTTTTTCGGATGATTGGGCCATGAGTTTGTGCTCTGTATTGGGTAGTTGAGGCAAATGGATGGAGATGGGCCTTAACGGCCGATTCAAATGACGAGACTACAGAAGAAAGTAGCAGAAAGTGTATAGGGAAAGTCTATGAGCAACCGTAAGAGAAAGTTAGTATAGTAAAGAGAAAAGAGTATGGTTATATAGGTAGGAGTTACATGCTCGAATCGAAGTGGTGCATCCTGTTCGTACAACCACCGCACTTTCTCCTTTCCTACCTTCACTCACTCACTGCAATCCCAAAATGGCGAAGTTTCCGTGGCCCATGTCCCAATTTCTAATCAGTGTCCCTCTTTTCAATTTCCGAACCCTGGCAATGGGGTAGGGGCCACTGGACCCCCGCCAGAAGAGACAAAGGTCAAGGAAAAAGTAACGAGTGGGTGCGGTTCTTAAGATTCTCCACACTGGACACTACTCGTGTACTTAAAATTATTATTTTCTTCTTCATCTATTTCTTGTTATTAAATTAAGTTTGGTGAAGTGAAAGTGTTTGATTGGGTATGGAGTGTTGCCGATTTCCTCCGCCCTCTAATAATCCCATGTCAGTCATCTCTAACCTCTGACCCTTAAATAATGTAATGATAGTAGTGAGGGTGTTGGTGGTATTATGGGACTCATTGGCGGGCGGAGGGAGGTCATTCAATATCGATTGGGTTGAGTTGAGACGGGGTCTAACACTGGATATGCTAGTGACCCCGGAGAAGGAATGACCTCCGGGATCTTTTGTTGACTGATAATGCCGGGTGAGGAAGAGAGACTGGGAATCGCAGCTACTCTCCTCACCTCATCAGTCGTCGTTACACCAGGAACGGACCAACGGACCAATCACGAGGGAGTAATACTCAGCCCCCTTTGTGAGCCTAGTGGAAGTGCACATGGTCTTCCTAAATCCCATCCCCGTCTCATTGTTGCCCAAATCCCATCACATCATGCAGAAATTGAAGAGACGGAGACTCCTACCTCATCAGTGGGTGGTGGGTCAAAGTGTGAACTGGAATTGGAATTTGCAGGGGTTGATACTGAAACAGCTGAATTGGAGGAGGTTGAGTGTAATTATGGGAGTGGAGTTTTTGGCTCCTCCTCTCCTGTTCTTGAGGTTGAGGGTGAGGAGGAGGAAGGAACGGAAACTAAACCTCCTAACGCCCCAATCCCACTCATTCCACAAACCCTCGTCCAGAAGTGTTTGTTCTACATGACGGCCTTCTTTATTCTCCTCGCCGTCTTCAGCCTCTTCTCATTCCTCTTCCTCGTGCCTTTTGTTATTGACCCGGCCTTCACAACCATCTTCAACGAGTTTGACCCCGAGCCTGCTCACTGCGTAACAGAGGAAGTGGTAAATTTGAATGGGACCCAGTGTACGAGGAGTTGGACATCTTGTCGTGAGGGTTGTACGAAGGAGGTCTACAACTGCACACAGATTTGGGTGAGCTATCGATCAGGAGCGTCAGTAGCTGAAAATTCGCTTCCATCTCTAACACCGACGCACATCAGCCTCAAGCACAAACACGTGGGTGCAGGGACTAGCCCTCATTACTATAACTACAATCATAATAGTGTTGGGACTACTGGGAATGAGGCCTCATACACTCATAAAAAGAAAAAACATAAAGGTGGAGAAATGATAAGAGGAGGAGTTTTGGCATCGCCAAGTCCACCTCCAACTGACGGCTGGTTCCGAAAAGCCCATCTCTTCCCAAATGTAAAAGGGTGTGGTTATCCACCAGCTGTCAATTGCTCGATTTTTCTCAGTAAATATGCTCAGCAAGGGCGAAACTTTAGCTGTTTCTATTCAAAAGTAAAGCCCTGGTTGGTGGTGACAAAATTTAATATGAACCACGTGATTCTGGAACTCGCCTTGTCCATGGCCATCCCAATTCCCTGTTTCCTCATCTCCATCATCTATCTCGTATTTGCTTATTTTAAAATTTACAATACAAGCTCAACTGCCAATAGTCAAAATGTCCCGCCCTTGACGACGACAAATAACAACATTGTAAGTCCTTCACCAGAACCAGCCCAAACCTCACTCTCAACGTTGGATGAGAAGGCCAAGGCTGTAAGAAGAAGTTCGTCAAGGACGCTCAATGCTCTCACTGAAAAACTCCTTCCCAATTCAAAAACCCATCCACCAATGGAAATGAATGACCTCACCCCCATCATCAGGAGAAACTCAACTGAAGAGACTCAGATCAGGAACAACAGGGCCCCCGAGCGGAATGGACCAACTAAGCCTCCCGTTAAAAATAAGGGGTAAATTTACATACTCAAAACAAAATTCCTTTACATAAACTTATTATTTAAGAAATCTTAATGAAAAACTCAAAGAAATGTTTTGGAGAGAAACATTTCTTTTCACATTGACTAAAATACTTTCTTTTCCTCAGAGATCTTCTTCCTTTTTCATCTAATGGAATTATTGTCTATTTTTTTGTCTAATAATGAAGGGAATATAACTCCATTTATATAGATAAACAATAGTTCCAGAAATCCATTGTTTAGTGGGACTTGAATAGTGTGGTTTTGAGTTGACTCGTTACAAAAATTTAATTGTTAGTTTTAATGTTGTTGTTTTTTTGTTTTTTTTTACCTCTTTCTGAATTTCCATTGGTTGAGGTCTAAAATGAACTGAAATAGTGTTCATTACATAACCTAGGATGATGATGTGAGAATTTTGAAAAACATTTCCAATAGAATGTGGAGTTGACAGGNTCCCTCAGAGATCTTCTTCCTTTTTCATCTAATGGAATTATTGTCTATTTTTGTTGTCTAATAATGAAGGGAATATAACTCCATTTATATAGATAAACAATAGTTCCAGAAATCCATTGTTTAGTGGGACTTGAATAGTGTGGTTTTGAGTTGACTCGTTACAAAAATTTAATTGTTAGTTTTAATGTTGTTGTTTTTTTGTTTTTTTTTACCTCTTTCTGAATTTCCATTGGTTGAGGTCTAAAATGAACTGAAATAGTGTTCATTACATAACCTAGGATGATGATGTGAGAATTTTGAAAAACATTTCCAATAGAATGTGGAGTTGACAGGTTTTCTTCTTTTTACGTTTTTTTTTTTTTTTTTTTGGTTTTGGTTTTGGAAGTGAAAGTTCACTTTCTTTGAATTTCATTTCTTTAACAGACTTGAAATTCTGACCCTTATTCTTGGGAGAAAGTTTTGTTTCCTTCATTGTTTTACACTTTGTTCTCTTGTTTTGTTTTTTTTTTGTTTTTTTTTTCTTTCTTTTCTTTTCAGAATTCTTTGAATCTCTAAAAAGAGTTTTTTTTTTGTTTTTTTTTTTGAAAATTCTGAGGATTTGGTTGTTTTTAGGGGCGAGCCAACTCTGCTCGGGGGCTTCGATGAGACGGATTTTTAGGGGCACAAGAAATGAAGCGAAGGATGATGATTTCCTAGAGATTCAAGCGCTTTGAACAAAAAAAAAAACGAAATAAATTGCAAAATCCANAGACGGATTTTTAGGGGCACAAGAAATGAAGCGAAGGATGATGATTTCCTAGAGATTCAAGCGCTTTGAACAAAAAAAAAAACGAAATAAATTGCAAAATCCAATAATTCCAAAGAAACTAATTTCCGCCTCGAGCCGAAGCACTTCCTTTGCTTTGACTCTGACTGACTCATTCAGTTGGAGAGGGAAGCCCAGGGACCAAGCCACTCCCTCACTCTGGTAATCTCCTTTGACCTCAACAACCTTGACCTCATCGGCTCATTCTACGTTCAGTATGCTTAGTCCGCTGCATGGTTGAAATTTGAAAAGAAATTACATAAGAAAATAATTTTTTTTTTAATATATATAGCAAAACCTTGAAGAGATACGTCTAGCATTTGTAGTTTGTAATTATGTTGTTTATTGAGATGCTGATTGTTGATGATGTTTTTTATTTTAGTTTGTTCTTTGTTATTTTACTGACATTATTTGTTGTTTTTGTTAGAATTCTGGTGGTGGATGTTAGTGTTGGTAGTGAGGAGACGTCCTTGAGCCAGTTGGTGGGGGAGAGATTTCTGGAACCAATAGAAACTGAATTACCTACGAGGATTAGTTCCTTTCCAACCAATGAAATTCTGGAGAGAAAGTAAAAAACTCCACCCCATTCTCTCCTCCCCCGTGGCTCTGGCTAATCTCTTTTCTCTGTAGCCCTCAGGCGCGTGCGGAGCAGAGTGAAGCTGGAGCCACCCTTAACCCTTATCCCGAGGGTAGGTCAAACGCACCATCACAAAACACAAAAATCCATTTAATACTCTCCCATTGGCTAGTTTTAAGAATTTTTTAANGGTCAAACGCACCATCACAAAACACAAAAATCCATTTAATACTCTCCCATTGGCTAGTTTTAAGAATTTTTTAATAAATTCTATTTCCGGTCAATGGGAAGGACTCACGCTCTCAATTTCTAATCTTCTCGCAAACTAAAGCAATTCGGCAGACTGCACTTTTTTTTTTTTTTTTTTTTTTTGACAAAATTTACAATTTTTTGTTTTGTTAAATAATGTTTGTTCTTAGGATGATGCCCTCAAATACTCCGGTCAGCTGATCAAATTTAATCAAATTTTAGTTCCAAATGAAGCAAATTTTGCACCTCTTTTACGGAATTTTTTTTTTTTTTTTTGTAAATTTTTTCTATGATAATATTGACATTTTGATGTCAAATTTTTGGGAAAGTTTTTTTTGTCATAAAGCTTTCACTAGGCCTGATCAATAATTTGTTACTTGTTTGTAATGATTAATCAAACTCTTGAGGGTATCTTTACCTTTTGGCTAACTAGGACTAGGGTAACTAGGACGTCCCTTTTGCATGAAATCTAGCTTCGCACGTGCTNCTTTACCTTTTGGCTAACTAGGACTAGGGTAACTAGGACGTCCCTTTTGCATGAAATCTAGCTTCGCACGTGCTTCTATTGTTGAATTTACTATATTTAGTTAGTTATTTATTAAATTTGTAAGAATGAGTAAAATTAATATTATATATTTGTTTCTCTTTTCTTTGTTACAGAAGCTAGAGGAAGCAGAAGATGATGAGTACTTGAACTCCGCCTGGGCCGACAGCTCGTCGCTTAAGAAGAACTTCCATGGATTGGGAAATCTCTCCTGGAGACCCAAGTGAATTCAGCTGACCAATCAAATCGAAAGCAAGAACATAGTCAATTCAATAATTTTCACACTTCACACAACTCAAGAAGAACCTGCAACTTTTACAATCAATCAATCACCACAACCACACAAAAAAAAAACTCAAGAAACTAATAATCTCAATTTTAAAACCTTGGCAAAAAAAAAAAAAAAAAAAAAAAAAAAACTTTTCAAATCTAATTCCTAAGGAAGCGTTTTAACTTTACAATTTTGATGAGAATTGAGACAGGAAAATAATTGAAAGAAGAAGAAAAAAAGAATTTTTTTTTTCCTTGTCTAATTTGAGTCTAAAAAAATAGTAATAATCACCACGTCGGATTTCATATTTAGTATTGAAATTGACGTGAAAAGTCCCGTTTTTCTATTGGCTGCGGAAAATTTTAGCTGACTAACTGCTTGTGCCTTGGATTTTCTTGTTTCCCTCCTTAATTTCCCCTTCTATTTGCTAATTAACAATTGAAGGATCAAGAAACAAAAAATTATTGGGTTGAAGACAATTTTTAAAAAGTAGAAGCGACCCTTTTCTCCTGCCTCGTCCTTCTTTGCCCTCCACAAACTTAATTCACGTCCCCTTATTTAAAAAAAAAATAAATAAATAAATAAAATTCCTTCGAAGAGTTCAAATTGATTATTAAAAATAATCAAATTGATACTTTTTTTTTTCGAAAACAAAACACAACGAAGACTCACGCAAAAAAAATAAAATAAAAATAAACTAAAAATAAAAATTTTTTGGACTACAAATTATAAACCTCGTTGGAGATCTTTTTGACACTTTCCTTTTCATTCTTTCTCTTCCTTCCTGCTAAATAACAACTGCTTTGTAAAATGAAAGTGAAAAAAAAAAAAAAACGTCAAGAGAAAAAAACTTGAATTCTTCCTGCCGTTAATTAATTATTATGTACTTTATATTTACATTTCGCTCTAAACAAAAAAAAACTTGTAAAACTTCGGCTAAGGAAAACAAAAGAAAAGAAAAAAATTGTATAACAACTCAAACTCCTATTTATAAAAAAAAATGATTGTTACATGATGAAGAAAGCCAGGGAACTCAAATATGCATTAGACTCAATAATATCAAAATGCGCCACTGTTATCAAAAAAAAAATCTTGTAAAACTTCATTTATTTACAAATTCAATAAGGTACTTACTTACTCTTATTATTACTCTTGTGAGTTACTAATTTATGCTTTATTTTATTGTTAATTTATTACTTTAATTTTAAAATTATTTTTCTAATTTTTAGTTTTTTTTTTTTTTTTTCTTTTTCAATTATTTTATATCATTTTTTTTAAATGTGATTTGTAAAGTTTCAATTTCATTTTTTTTTACTTTCACTTTCATTTTCTTTATGATTGATGAAAGTTTTGTTTTGATTTTTACTTTCTCTTTTCTATGAGATTCAATTAACTTTATTTTGATGTAAATCTCACTTTTTAACAACACAAACCATTATTTTTAGACTTTTAGTTTTAGACTTTTTGACTTTTTTTTTTTTTTTTTTTTTTTTTTTTTTTTTTTTTTTTTGTTTTTTTTTTTTTTTCTCTTCACATTCATTTCTCATTACTTTTTAGACATCTTTGTATATTTTTTTTTTGCTCACATTTGTCATTCGCAGTAGTAACTTACTACTGGAGCACTGCGACACAATGCGAAATTATCTCTCCCTGCCCTCTCCATGGGAGGAAATCAAATTTGGCTATAAGCTCAACTTTTCTTCTTCTTCTTTTTTTTTTACTTTCTTTTGTTCTATTTTTTCCCGACAGTCGTCTTGAATTTTCATTTTCACTCCTTATGGTTCGAGTGAAAGTCACAAGAGGAGGACCAGAGCACTTTCATTTTTTTAGTAACAAATTTTATATACAAAAAAAAAAGATTTAAAAAAAATTTTTTTTTTTTAGAATTTAGCAGCTTTAGCATTCAGTTTTTTTATATTTATATTCCATTCCCAATAGCGCTTCCTGCTTCAGAAACTTCGTGTCAAATAGCAGTGAAAATAATTGTGATGCTAATCAAAAAAAAACTTTTTTTTTTTTTTTTTTTTTTCNAAGATTTTTTTTAAAATTTTTTTTTTTAGAATTTAGCAGCTTTAGCATTCAGTTTTTTTATATTTATATTCCATTCCCAGTAGCGCTTCCTGCTTCAGAAACTTCGTGTCAAATAGGAGTGAAAATAATTGTGATGCTAATCAAAAAAAAATTTTTTTTTTTTTTTTTTTTTTCGTATGTTGTAATAATATCTTTAGGAAAGTAAAAATTCTTCTCATCAGTTCAGTAATAGTATTTCTGAGTTCCAATTCCATTTTATATTTACTCTAACAGTGAGTACCATTACCATTGCATGTAGAATCGTCGTTAGATACTTTTTTCCAATGGATATGGATGTTAGAGGAATTTGAGTGGATTGGTGGTGGTAACTTAACTTGGGAACAAAAATGAGAGAGAGAGAGGGGGGTTAAAGTAGAGACTATACAATATTTGTGTCCCAAACTGGGCCAATTGGGAACTAATCAAGTATTTATATGCGCCAATAAGTTATTTTCATTTGACAGGGATAACCTGACAGGTTCTTTACTTTTTTTTCTTCTTTTGTCGATTGGGAGACATTTCTAATGTCAGTTGTGTTTTTTTTTTCTTTTTTTTTTCATTTTTGAAAAGCTAGAAACTAGAAGTAAAGAAGTGAAGTTGATTGTTAGAGAGAATGTGTTACTCATTTAATAATGGAGTTTCTAGAACAACAAGAACAGTATAGAAANGAAGTTGATTGTTAGAGAGAATGTGTTACTCATTTAATAATGGAGTTTCTAGAACAACAAGAACAGTATAGAAAAGAAGGGAGTGACCTATTAGGTCAAAGAGCTCAATCACAAAGTCTTCAAAGAAGATCAACAATAGATGAAAATCGTATTTATAGAAAACACGGTGGTGGAAGTAGTAGTGGAAATAATAATGGAACAATTGGAAAAGGAGGAGGACTTGGTAAAAAACTTAAGAGACAAAATTCAATTAATTTACCATCAGGTGGTAGTAGTAGTAGTTTATCTGGTGGTGGAATGGGACGACGAATGTCAGGCATTGTTGTAGCAACAATTGTAGATACAGAAAAACTTCTAGCTGCTAAAAAACGACGACAGGACTCACTCTCACCAAGTGCCAATAAAAATATTAAAAAGACTTGGTCTGAGAAAGTTAGAATTTTTGCAATTATTTGTGTAGTGACACTTTTAATACTTTCAGCATCATCACTTTTATTTATATCATTATTAGTAGTAGATCCGATTTTAGTGGGATTGAGAGCAGAATTTAATCATCAACCGGGTATCTGTAGGTAAGAAAATTATGAAATTAATAACTGTAAAATTCAAATTTAAAACAAAAAAAATTTTTTTTTTTTTTTTTTTTTTTTTTTAAATTTTGATTTTATTTATTTATTTTTCTTGTTTATTTCAGAACATTATACTACCGTAATGCAACGGGTCCTTCGAATTGTGTAATGCCATCATGTCGAGAAGGTTGTACAGCAGATCTTTATGTCTGTACATTTATATACGTCCGATACTTTGATTTCCCAGGGCTCAATATTTCTTTTGTTGAAAATTACAACCGTCATGAAATTCAAGACTGGGACTCTCATGAATCCTTACCAAAGGAACTCCGTCCTTTTTACTTTTTTAATTATTCGTCTAGTCATAGGAATAATATGACTCATGATAGTTACTATTACAGTAAGTAATAATTTAATTCATAATTTTATTAATTTATTATTTTTATTTATTTATTTATTAATATTTTGATTAACTTAATTTTTGGAAATTAATTGAAATTCTAATGAATTTTTATTCCTTTTCTGTTAGATGTAACAGTAATTCTAATGATCAATCCAAATGGGTGTGGTTATCCACCTGAAGTCAACTGTACTGATTTCTATGATCATTTTCTAATTCCTGGAACAATATTCCCTTGTTTTTATAGTAGTTCATTTTTTAATGAAAATATGACTGTAGCAGTACCATTTTATGATAGATCTGAAGAATTAATTAATTTTGGAATTTATTTTGGTATTCCTTTGAGTCTCGTTATCATTTTTTTATTTTTACTTTTTTTTCTTATAAAAATCAGGGTATTTACACAGGTTCCTCTAATCCTAAATACAAGAGATGTAGAAAGTCCATTATTTTATAGAAAAACTTTACCTCCTAAAGTGAAAACTGACAAATTAACTCATTCCAGGTGAGTCAATTCATATTTCATATCCATTACTTTAATACTTTAATTTTTTTTTTTTAATTTGTTACAATTTTCGTCTCGAAATCGAATTTGTGAAAGAAACGAGGAAACGTGCTTTTTTTTTTTTTTTTTTTTTTTTTTTTTGCTCATCAAGATCTAAATCTACTAAATTTACTTGGTTCTAATTTTTATAATTTGTTTCAACTTTCACTTCATATTATAAAATGAATGAGAAACGTGCTTTTTTTTTTTTTTTTTTTGCTCATCAACAGTTAGTTTACTAATTTTTATTAATTCTAATGGGCCTTTTTTTTTTTTTTTTTGCTCATCATCAGCAGTTAATTTAATTTACTATCTTTTCTAATTCTAGTGGGCCCTTTTTTTTTATTTTTTTTATTTATTTTTCTTCTGAAACGGTTGAAATTTAAATATTATTATTTCTTAACCGTTGTTTCATAAAAGTGCAACAAAACGCAAGATTTGTTCATTGGTAGTAGTAGTTATCATTTTTCCAATGTAAAAAAAAATTATTTTTTTTTATGCTAATAGTTCTAGTAACTTATAAACTCATGATGTAATAATAATAATTTTTGAAATATATATTTATATTTATATACGTAATAATAATATATACAAGTCTTGACAGGATTCGAGAGTCGAGACTAGGAAATTTCTTTACATAATAATAACATTTTAGAATGATAGAGCAGTGAAGTCATTTAAAAAAAAATATTTTTACAGACTAACAGACCTTCTAAAGAACTGTAGTAATAAGGAATAACGATTAGGATGAAACGGTGTTATCGAGGTCTCTGTAAACGAGATTATTTACTCTTTATATTACACTTTACTTTAGAAATTGAATTGAGTAGTGAAGATAAATAGTAAAAGTGGACAATATGAGGATTTGGAATGACAAGTTCATTTAATATTGACGAAGGTTTTCTATCTATCGATTTATACTCCTCCAGTTTTTCTATCGTCCTCATATGACCAGTTTGAAGCTATTTAAGGTAAAAGAAAAAAAAAAAAAATAGACTGACTACTACTGACAAGAGTTGGAGTGACAAGAAGAGGGATACAGGAATAATAAAAATAAAAATATAACTCAATGTCATCATCACCTTAGTCACTCGTAATTACAAGAATCGATTAAAATAACTTAGCCATGAATACTCTCAGTAAAAAGAAATCCTTTGCGTCATTACGTATTTATTATAATTATACGTTATTATAATACTAAAGTGAATTAGAATTTGAGTTTTAGTCAATATTTCAAAAAACCTGAAAATAGGTCAATATTACGTAAATTAATAGTAGTAGTAGTAGTAGT
>NIPM01000442.1:0-42290 GCA_002738285.1 Holacanthella duospinosa | reverse complement strand
GGGGGGGGGGGGTGGTTAGTTAAGGGGTTCCTTTGTTCTTGTATTTTTTGCTAATTTTTACTAATTTTTACCAATTTTTACCAATTTTTACCATTTTTTTCCGATTTTTTTTTGTTTCAGACTCAAAAATGGAACTACATCGTTGAATTCATCCGGAGATTCAGCGGAAGTATTAGGATTGGAAGAATTGCCAAGTGAATGTGTCAATGGTCATGGTCCAAAGAAAAAATCTCAAAGTACTCCTCTCCTATCTATAAACGAGACTGAATTGACCAGGGTTCTCGAACAAGTACAACAACTACCATCAACATCAAAAAATCTTCCATAGCACTACTAAATTCCATTTTACTAATGTTTTTAGCAAGAATTTTTAACCATTTACTTATATGATTTTTTGATAATTAAAACAACACAGGAGTTTAATTAGCAAAATTTGATTAGAAAAAAAAATTTTTTTTTCTTTTTCTTTTTCTAATCATTTCAATTTGTTTCTACTAAACAACAATTCTCCATGATACAAAGTTTTTGAATTGTTCGTCCAAGATATAATTCTATTCTAGTTTTGATTATAGTATTAAATTTTGAAAATTTTGAAGTAAGTGATTCTTCAACAGCTTTAGAAATGGGTTCAATGAGTCCTTGACCTAACTTTACTTGGTCACTTGATACTTGAGCTCGAGCTGCTTCTTCTGCTCCACTAATCAATGAATCAGAATTAGATCGTAAGAAAACACCAATAGCTCGAGTCACATCTGCAGAAACTTCCGCACGAAGTTTTGGATTACAAGTAGTATAGTCCCATTGGTCAGAATTCCCACACTCTCCAACCAATACTAAACCTAAAATTGAAAAAAAAATTACAGAATTTAGTAATAATTTAGATGCTTGTAGAAAGAAAAAAAAAAGTTTCTTTTTCTTACCTAAGATCCAAGCAAGAGTCAAAATTGTCGCTAAAGGAGTTTCCATGATGCTAACCTATAAAAACTGAACTAATTTGACAGAATAACAGAGGAGTTAGTGTAAACCACAAGAGTCAATAGTTTGAATTAAAATTGATTAAAATTTATTGAGAAAAAATTTATATTGAAATGACCTGGTTGACGTTGAATGGGATGAACGATCCCATCGTATAAACAGCCAATCATGGAGGAGGAAGGGAGGGGGAGAGAGGGGGGGGGGAGCCTTACAAATGGATATTACAAATTGCTCAAGGAAGATAGCAGCAATTGTAAAATTTACATAATTTTCCCAAAATTATTCTAGAAATGAATTTCATTTTATCTTCGAGTTCAAATTTTCTTAAAGCTCCAATCACATAAGAGCTTACATCTTCAGCTACACTTTGTAAATCCAAATGATTCCGTGTAGGGTCAATACTCTCCCAAGCAATATTTCCAGCCTGAAGTGCTATTTCTGCTATTTCATCTTTGTATATGACCTCAACGAGTCTTGATGCATTTAGGCCCATCTCAGACTCTAATTCTCTAATGCAATCCGGATCTGTATAATCCATTTTGTTTCCAAAACCATTTCGCTCAATTCCACCTGTAATAAGAAAAAGAAAAAAAGAATATCATAAACAGTTCAGTTATGTAAGAAATTTAAAATTTAAAATTTAAAATTCAACTTACCCACTGAATAACCCCACAAGACAAGAATAATTAAACCCAGTCGACTCATCTTTGACAAATTTTTAAATAGTAAGTAACGAAACACATAGTAAGTAAGAACGGAAAAATATAATTAAGAAATGAGAGTTATTAATTAATTAGAACTTAATTGATTCTTAATTAATGATCTTTGGAACAACATTGAGTGAAAGTATTACAAAGTATTTCTAAAGTTGAAATACTGAGCACGCGTGAAGTACTCTTCCATGGCATTCTTTTTAAAGATTCAACAATCAGTTCACTAACTTCAGTTCCAATAGTATTCAAAATTGATGATGTAGAAATTGTCGGTGATGAAAGTTTAGTAGTAAATATTTCAGCAGCAGCTTCACCAGCAGCAGTACTTAGATCATGTGAACTCTCATCAAGAAGAATTTCTATAAAATGACGAGTTTCAGCACCTATTTGTCCCTCAAATCGAGCTGCACAGGAAGAATGGGAGATTCCGAATTTTTGAAATTTGCACTCACCAAAATCTGTATAGAGTCAAAAAAATATATAATATAAACATATATATTTACATATAAGTTAGTTATATTATACATAATTAATTATAAGTTATAATTTAATTGAAAATCAAAATCTTACTCAAAAGTATCAAAAGAGTCCAACATTGAATGACCCAATAATATTTCTGCATGACTTCTGATACCACAATGAATCCACTTGCCCTACTTGTATTTTAATACTGAATTGATGAACTTTTTAATTAGTAGTAATTAAATTAAAGTTTTTATACTCAACGCAACAAACTAATAGTGCGGTAGATTGTGTCAATCGGATCAAAAAGTTAAAAACGTATAATACAATCAACCTCTTTAAGTTTTCTCTCAATCCAAGATACTACCAAATATACCGAATTATTTAACGTCCTTTGACAATGTTCGCAAATAGATTTTTTACTTCCTGTAATTTTTGTAAGTTTTTATCGTTTTCGTCTGATCTACAGCGAAAAAAAAAAGATGAAAATGGTGCGAAACACCATTTTGTTGGAAATTTATAACTCTGAATTATCATTATTGATTTATAAATTACTGTGTCTTTCAATAACCTTGACCTAAAAAAAAATAATTTAAAAATTCAAAAAATTTGAATTAAACCAATCAGAATTTAAAGTTTTTATTCTTTGAATCTGATTGGTTGGATTTGAAATTTTTGAATTTTTGAATGTTTTTAGATCATTCTCATTGAAAGATCCAGTGTATTAAGATCAAATTAAAATTATTATAATTTATATAAGTTTAAATTATTTCAATAATAATTAATTATTAAAGCTTCCGCTCATCTAGCACCACTCATTTCTCAGTCACCAAAGTTTTCATCTTAATTAATAATTAATAATACCATTTTTGTAACTTTCTCAACAGACTCTTCTATCACAAAGTAATATAGTCCATATTATATCGAGATTATGATACTTTCAAAAAAAAAATCTCTCTTGTGATGCTTTCATATTTATATTTAATATTAATAGTGAGACATTCAGGACTAAAACTAGATAGGTGTATGAAATGCCAAGGTTATCACAAGAGAGTNTTAATAATACCATTTTTGTAACTTTCTCAACAGACTCTTCTATCACAAAGTAATATAGTCCATATTATATCGAGAGTATGATACTTTCAAAAAAAAAATCTCTCTTGTGATCCTTTCATATTTATATTTAATATTAATAGTGAGACATTCAGGACTAAAACTAGATAGGTGTATGAAATGCCAAGGTTATCACAAGAGAGTTTTTTTTTCTTCATGAAGTTATCATAAATTTTAAATTTTTAAATTTTTTGAATTTAGTTTTAATTAAAATGGGACTTCTCTGGAGTTGACAAAGCGTTTGGCTGCAAGTTGAAAATCCTCACTCATCCACGAGTCGACTAAATTTTTCTTGCCTTCTTCTAAATTCCTGTCTGAGAGACAAGCTAGACGAGGAAGCATTGATTTTGTTGCTGGTAAGCTGCTCGACTGTAGTCAGAAAAAAAAAGGAATTACTTCTTAGAGATTCTAACTTAAGATNGAGAGTTTTTTTTTCTTCATGAAGTTATCATAAATTTTAAATTTTTAAATTTTTTGAATTTAGTTTTAATTAAAATGGGACTTCTCTGGAGTTGACAAAGCGTTTGGCTGCAAGTTGAAAATCCTCACTCATCCACGAGTCGACTAAATTTTTCTTGCCTTCTTCTAAATTCCTGTCTGAGAGACAAGCCAGACGAGGAAGCATTGATTTTGTTGCTGGTAAGCTGCTCGACTGTAGTCAGAAAAAAAAAGGAATTACTTCTTAGAGATTCTAACTTAAGACTTTGTTGGAGTATTTTGTAATATAAATTATTTTAACCGACAAATGGCGTCCTAACCTTTGACTTGAGGAAATTCCTGACTCTTATGACAACTTCTTCTTGAAATCTTGCAGGCCAAAGAACTTCTGTGACTAAGCCAGACTCTTTGGCTTCACTTGCAGTGAGAACTCTTCCGGAAAGTACGAGGTTATTGAAGGCAGTTCTTCCTAAACTTTCACATAAAAGTGGCCCACCTTCAGGGACTTGATTTAGATTCAAATAGTTGCATCGGAAGGTTGATTTATCAGAAGCGTAGACGAGATCAAAAAGAGGGAGACTCGTTACAAACAAATTAGAGACGGAGGAGTGAAGTGAGATTATCGTTAGCTTTGGTAACGATGATAGTGTGGCTAGGTACTTGCTGAAATGACAAAAATAAATGTGAAATTTATAAAAAATTATTTACAATCATGAATATTCATGAGACGAGTTTTACTTGATAGCTTCAGCAATTTCCTCTGCAATTTTTTTCTTGTCACTTCCTCCGATGAGTTCTCGGAGGTCAATTCCATTACAGAATTTAGATCCTGAACTCGATATAAGAATGACATTGACTACAGGATCTGATCCCAGTGTCTCCAGTGTATTGGTCAGGTCTCTAAGCGTCTGGAAAATAATAATAATACTACTGTAAAAATTACGAATAATGTCTTAAAAAATAGTAGGAATAATATACCTGCCAATGAACACAATAGTTTTTAAGTTACCTTTAAATCAATTGTACATCTTCCATTAGGTTGAAAAGTTATCGTAACATGACCCAGTCCGTCTTGTGTAACGGTAGTGAGAATCCTTTTTTGTACTTGAGGAAACAAACAATATAAAACTTATATTTTTTTTAAAGTGATGACAAAATGACAAAATTTCGTTTGATTACCTCCAATGAATTCAACTTTTTTTCCATTTCCGTCTTCGCCACCAACCCGATCTTCTTTGAGAGTAGCCAATAGACTTGCTCTTCGTCCTTTGAACCATAAGCCTGGTGGACCTTTCTGACTACTTCCATTAGATAAACTCGATTCTTCAGATCTCCTTCGAGAAATTTTAGCTTCGGGCTTCTTCTTTTCACGTAATTTTTTTACAGAATCCCCACTTCGATTCCTTACAGTGCTGATGACTTGCAATCTCTTCAAATTAAGGGCTTCCAATTTTGCTTTCTTTGTATTATGATTTTGACCGTTTGCAGCAGGGGACGGGTCACAGAGCATATTAACGGTCCCTTCGTCCATCAGTAAACGGTCTAGTTCGGTCCGAATTTGACGCGGTTTCTTTGGAGGTAGAGATGATCCAGGTGGTTTGGACATTATTATTGCTCCTAAACCAGGGACGGATTGTGACGCAATTCTGTTGGTTTTGGTAGAGGCAGAAAAAAAAACAATAATAATAAGATTTTTGTGTAAATTGAATACAATCGTTACTGGACACTGATCCTACCAAATTATTCGAACAAAAAAAAAAGATTATTGTTCAACGAACAACAATGAATGATACTGAAAGTAAAAATAAGAGTGAGAGTGACAGATGATCTCTGGAAATGAGTTAAAACTCCCGCCAATTGACCTTGGAGAAAACCTTGAGTATTTTTCTCCAAATTACGCAATCTGACGGTTTACTAAAGTCTTTGTCAAGCGTAATAAACACCGCCGACCTGCTTAATAATTTTCTTACCACGGGATTCATTATTGGCTCTCTGTGTTGTTAACCCCTCATGATGATGTTTATAACAAAAAGAACAAAAAGCGCTAAATTAGACCATTTAAGGTAGTACTTCAAACAAAACTTGGTTTATATTATTCCGCCTCCACCAAAAACCTATGGGATAAGATTTTACACTACCAAATCATTATCAGTTAATTCAGTTATTGAATAATGTAAATGAAATAACTGATTTCATTAAACGTACAAATTTGAATCCGCAAGATGACTTAAGTTTGATTTGAATGAGCGGCTTGTATTGAAAGTGAGCTTCGAGAATTCCTGTTTGATGTTGAGGATTCCAGTGTTTCCCTTTTCTAAAACATTGAAGAAAGGTTTCATTGAAATAGAATCGATGAATTCCGTTTCACAGTATGTCATCAGAAGAACACATGTCTTCTCTGTTGCTTCACATTCCGTTAGAACTGGAATTTAAACAATTAAGTTAAGTTAAGTAAAGCTAATTAGGAGTAATTGTAAGTTAGATTTTACGAGCTGGAAATGATTACCTGCGGCACTAACACCAGAAATTATATTTGGTTGTGGAAGTGGACGCACAGTTTTGAAAATAGATGAAAATTCTGGATGAGTTGTCGATGAGCGAAGATGGAACAATTTTCCTTGGACATCTTCTTCTCCACGATATGCAACCAAAGATTCGGAATGGAAAATAACCACATGCTTCGAAGCAGCAACAAAGACAGAAATCTGAAACAAAAAAAAAAATTTTTTTTATTGTAAACCTAATTAATATGGCNCCAAAGATTCGGAATGGAAAATAACCACATGCTTCGAAGCAGCAACAAAGACAGAAATCTGAAACAAAAAAAAAATTTTTTTTATTGTAAACCTAATTAATATGGCTGTGTTTTCATTTTCCCTTTGTTTTACCTAAAAGAAGCTCATAATCACACTTTGAATTAATTTATATTTATCAAACTTTTCTAATTTTAAAGATTTTAAAAGCACAAAACAAACCATTTATTGAAAATTTAGTAACCCATTAGTTACTTTTACTTACAGCTTGGACAACTTCATTCGCAAGAGATCTTGGAAGACCATATGTATCAACGCGAGCAAAAATGATCTTCTCCGGTCCTTGATGTAATCGCACAATTGGCCGTCGTTCTGTTCTAGTTAGTAATGTATCTACAGTCCCTTCCATACCAACCAAGTAGACATCCCCAATGATTTGAAATTGATCGTCTTTCAAGTATCCATCACCAAATCCTGATTGAAAACAAACAATAAAAAAATTCAACATCGTACTATAAATGCAATAGAGAACTAGCACCACTAGTAATCCAACAATCTAGTCATGCTTGTCCAAGATTAAAAATGAACTTACCATTAGCAACTTTTCCATTGAAAATGTAGAGACTTATGTCAGAAGTTGGTTTCAATTCTTTGAGAAATTGTTCTCCACTACCAGGTGTAGTTTCAAATGTTACTCTATCATAAATACACAATAAAAAATGTTACAAAATAAATTCTAATTAAAATGAAATTATCTAATAGGCAAGGAAAGGGTTGAATTGAATTTAAATATTTATGAAAGAATTTGCATTTGCAACTTTTCGGGGTATCATCTTAATTTAGTCTTCTGAGAATATACCAAAGAAGGATTACTTACTAACCTGTACTGATTCTGGCTGTATAGTCCAACTCCTCCAAATTCCTCTTCATCATCTGGAAAAGCTCGAGAGGTCTCCAAAATTAGTTCACCGAACATCGACATCACACTCTTTGAACTTTATTTACTGTCAATTTTTTAATCAGTTGGTTTCTATGTTTAGTACTCCCAATCTCAATGGATCTACCTTACCCTACAGTGAACTTAGTTCATTCTAATAACTTCAATTAATAATTGAAATTAAAAGCCAAAATAAAATTTTTGTTGTGCAAAAGCACAAAACACAGCAAATAGTTCACTAAATTGAGAATGACAAATATTTGAAGGTTGAATGATTTGGTGAGAATTAAATTTTGTTTTTCGCGNTAGTTCACTAAATTGAGAATGACAAATATTTGAAGGTTGAATGATTTGGTGAGAATTAAATTTTGTTTTTCGCGAAAAAAATTTGATTCGTTGAGAAGAAAATCCATTGACCAATTGAAATGATGAAACTATAATACGGATAACCTACGGTTATGCGAATCGTTATTTTANCATTGACCAATTGAAATGATGAAACTATAATACGGATAACCTACGGTTATGAGAATCGTTATTTTTTTTCAAAAATTGGGATGCCCATATATTCGCTAAAGTAAATAATGTTATTCAGTATTGCATATTAAATACAGCTCATATTGTGGGGATTTGAGCATAAGACTCAATCTCCTCTACTGTACTTATAAATGAAACAGTAGAATCTTTACCTAACAATAATTGACCAGGAAGGAGGGGATGGCAGATAGCCTGTGCTAATGGAAAGCACAAGTGAGTTTCAGAGTAATATTGAAATTGAAGGCAGAATTACATAATTAGTCTCTGTATAACAAGGCCCAACAGATAAATCCGGGCCTACTTTCTCCACCTTTCACCAAAGTCGGCCTGAGTCAGCCGACCAACAATTAGTGATTAATAATTAGAGTTGCCCCGAAGCTTCGGCCGCCGAATCATGGACTTTTACCTCTTTCGGCATAGGCCGAATCTTTGTTGCTCCGATTCGGCGTTCGGCCGAAACATTGGTAACTAGCTAGACTACGAAATATTTAATCAAATAGTTTTCAGATACCTCAATTTTATTTATTCAACAAATGGACTGAAGTGAGGTAGCTGGGTAACATTAAATCTAGTTTTAACATTAATGTCTAGGTGTACCATGGTCGGTTAGTCGTTATCGGCGGCTAGAGAAAATTTAATCATTATATTTTAATCGGAGAAAATTGAGGAATTAACTTTAACCACGGATTAATTGCCGGAGGGATGCTTATCACTTGTAATCACTACAAGCCCGCTTGATAAATCGGTCATCGAGATAATTAAGTTTGAAGTTAGGACTAGTTGGCATTTCAATCGACGGTCACCTAACCGACCATGGTGCACACATCCATAAGCCTAGAACGACGTTCAATATTCAAAGTCTAATGTCCACGTGTACCATACTCGGTTAGTTAACCGTCGGTTAAAAAGCCACCTAGTTTCAACTTCAGCCTTAATTATCTCGATGACCGCTAGATCATTTAGATTCGTAGTGATTACAAGTGACAAGTATGTCTCCGCCAATTAATTTGTGGTTAAAGTTAATTTTCTCCGACTAAAATATAACCAATAATTAAAAGGCAGATGTTGATTTAGTACCGCCAGCGTTTTTCCGTCATCTGATCTATTGCTTGTTTTTTCAGACGTTTCCTGTCGTTCAATAAAAATGGTGCTATCTAGCAGGGGCATACAGTGTTCCCACTTGTTATATAACAGGTGGCAAAAAATGTGGGAATAGTTTAGTAGTGACTCCACAGTTAAGTAGTGAGTTTATCGTAATTAAGTTAAATTAAAACACGAAATCAAAAGTTACTTTCCAAAACAAAAAAAATGAATTTCACGACAGTTTTATTCTTAAAAAAATAACGAAACCCTGACGACAGTTATATTCTCGGCAAGCCGATTCGATAGACATGTCACACACACGATTCGGCTGTTTCGGCCGAAGCTTCGGCGACAGATTTGGCCTTGCCGAAACGAGTTATCCCTTTGTTTCTGTTTCGGCCGAAACGGAATTTTACCCGTTTCGGAATAACCCTATTAATAATATACGTGAAGTTAGCTGACAAATTTTTATTTTATTTTTATTTTTATTTTTAATTATAGATATTGTAATGTAACATTAGTGAAATTATATACATTGAAAAACGAAAGAAAACACATAGAATTAAACACAAGTATTCGCATTTAACATGACATGGTTATATACATTAAAAAAACAGACACACTTCAAACAGTTACACTTATTGTAGAAAAATTAATAAATTAAAATTAATAAATTAATAAATTATTAAATATTTATGATTAATTTGGGTTAACTCCTTACCCTAATTAAATAAAANTAGAGCACGTTATTGTTTTTTAAAAACACTCTATTGCGCCGAAAGGAGCAGGTCGAGTGAAGATTTTGACTTGGAGCGAGCAGGCACCAATTTTGCCTTCCCTCTAGCTTTGAGAAAAGAACAAGTCAAAATGACCTCTCTATGGCTCAGGCTTGCCCTTTTATACCTTTGAAAGGGACAAGGGCTTCGTGCAAAAGCACTATTTTTANCCTCTCTATGGCTCAGGCTTGCCCTTTTATACCTTTGAAAGGGACAAGGGCTTCGTGCAAAAGCACTATTTTTACCCTTAATTTCATTTCTGTTCACGATTATGGAAATTCTCTGTCCAGCAGAGGTTTTCATATAAATAAATTATCCAAGGAGTATTTGAATCCCTACCCTACCTAATGAGCCAAGATATTTCTTCTGACCCTTCTCACCCTACTATTTGCTTTGTGATAGTCTCTAAGAGAAAAGAGACTTCACATTATACACATTCAAAAAAACTATTCAGATACACGAACAAAGTGAAAAAACACAAAAACTTGTTTACAGTCAAACACATTAAAATACTCAAAAAAAAAACTCAACATGCAAACACATACTCAAAAATACATTCTTAAATATTCAGCTCCCGCAAAACACATACAACAAACAAAAACTTTCAACTAATGCTATTTTGGAACTTGCGCTCCATTGGCGTGGATACAGGTTTGCAAACGTGGTGGAACGGATTGGCAAACCCTGCGACAATAGTGAAGGTCAATCTCTTCGAATGACTCGCAAATAGCTTGCTCTAAATCAACCAAAGTCTGTGGAGCACGAGAAAAAGTTTTTTGTTTGATGAAACCCCACAAACTGAAATCGCATGGGGTGAGATCGGGGAAGCATGCAGGCCACGGAACCCCGCCGCCTCTTCCAATCCACCGCAACCCAAAATATTGATCCAGCCGGAACCTTACATTTTGGGTTGAGTGTGGCGAAGCCCCATCTTGCATGACCCACTGGTGAGGTTGGTCATACAGGTGCATTAAATGAGGATATAAAAACATCTCTAGAATTTGGAGGTANATGACCCACTGGTGAGGTTGGTCATACAGGTGCATTAAATGAGGATATAAAAACATCTCTAGAATTTGGAGGTACGCCGCTGAGGTTACGTTGACTGGATGAAAGAATGGGCCGTACTCTCCTTCCTCTGGAATCTGGTGGAAGAAATAGGGCACAATTATCCTCTGCGATGAGATATCTGCCNATGACCCACTGGTGAGGTTGGTCATACAGGTGCATTAAATGAGGATATAAAAACATCTCTAGAATTTGGAGGTAAGCCGCTGAGGTTACGTTGACTGGATGAAAGAAAGAGCCGTACTCTCCTTCCTCTGGAATCTGGTGGAAGAAATAGGGCACAATTATCCTCTGCGATGAGATATCTGCCAAGACGGAGAGACTACTGGACTTTATTTGAACTTCCCTGAGTTCAGGAGGGTTAGTGAAGCCCCAAATAACCTCATCCCGCCTGTTGACAGTCCNCAAGACGGAGAGACTACTGGACTTTATTTGAACTTCCCTGAGTTCAGGAGGGTTAGTGAAGCCCCAAATAACCTCATCCCGCCTGTTGACAGTCCCAGAGAAATTGAAGCTCGCTTTATCACTTCACCAGATTCTATCCACGAATTGTTGGTCGTCATGAAACAAATCCAACATGGTGTGTGAATCTTGAAACCTGTTGAATATAGAAATAGGCGAGTTATTTGTAATCCTGATATAAAGGTATTACTGGTAGGGNGAATCTTGAAACCTGTTGAATATAGAAATAGGCGAGTTATTTGTAATCCTGATATAAAGGTATTACTGGTAGGGGGATGCGGCCATGTATGAGATGGATGCAAGAAAGCCCTAGTGTAATGTGTGAACATAACGGGGGTTTAGGATNGGGGATGCGGCCATGTATGAGATGGATGCAAGAAAGCCCTAGTGTAATGTGTGAACATAACGGGGGTTTAGGATATGCGCAGTAGCGTAAATGGCAAACTCTTACGGAAAATATTTCACTTACCTCTGAATGAGATCGTCTGGTCTCAATTCCTGTACCGAAGTTGGATGGAAGCATCTGAGCCCTGCTTCTTTGACCGCTCTAAGAGCTCTAGTGAGAGGAACTACACGTGGGACTGCTATTTTTGTAATTGACCGCTTCGGAGTATCGACGAGCTGAAGAATGACATTCTCCGCATTTGCCAGCGAAAGGGGACTCCGCGTGCGTGGCTTCCGGTTCCCTTCTCTTCTTGTCTCAACATTTTTAACCAGGCGAAATTTTTTGGCAAGGTCGAAAATGGTTTGTTTACCAGGAGGAGGAGCGAGGAACGGCCAATCTTGAACTCCACGGGATGGGCTCTTTGTCTCCAAGTAGCGGTTGACGATCCATGTCCTCTCCTCGGTGATCCTTTGAGGCATAATCGTCGCGGTCCGAATCTACGTACCAAAAATTGGTGTATAATAAAAAATATAGATAATGGAATTGCAGGTTGATTGAGCACTTAATTGAAGTATTAAAACACTTAACTTGTAAGTCCCATCTGCCTTCGTCATTCCCTATACTATGATCTCGATCTCAAAATAAAACAATAGAGTAAGATTTGTTGTAAGGGGTGTGGAAGGACTTAATTTAACGTTTAAAACACTTACATTGAAAGTCCCTTCTCCCTTTGTGACTCTTAGACACCTTGATCTCAATCTAAAAAATGCAACAAAAGAGTGAGATTAAGATGTAGGGAGTGCGAAAGGGAGATGGTCACTTGATTTAACCTTAAAAAAAATTTACAATGTAAGTCCCTGCTCCCTTCGTCACTTCCAACACTTTGATCTCAATCTTACACTAAAATAAGAGAGTGAGAGTGAGGTGTAGGAAGTGAGGAAGGGAGGTAGGGACTTCATTTAAACTTAAAGAAACTTACAATGTTAGTCCTTACTCCCTTCGTCACTCCAGACACGTTGATGTCAATCTGAAAAGAAAACAAGAGAGTGAGATTAAGGTGTAGGGAGTGAGGAAGGGAAATGGGGACTTAGATTAGACTTAAAAAAAACTTACAATCTAGGTCCCTACTCCTTTAGTCACTCCCCACACCTTGATCTCAATATTACACTAAAGTAAAAGAATGAGATTAACGTGTTGTGAGTGAGAAGGGAGATAGGATCTTGATTTAACCTTAAAAAACTTACAATCGAAGTCCTTACTCCCTTCGTTTTTCCCGACACCTTGATCTCAATCTGAAAAGAAAACAAGAGAGTGAGATGAAGACTTAGGGAGTGAGGAAGGGAGATGAGCACTTCTTTGGATNCAATCTGAAAAGAAAACAAGAGAGTGAGATGAAGACTTAGGGAGTGAGGAAGGGAGATGAGCACTTCTTTGGATCGAAAAAAAAATGAAATTCAAGTCCCGTCTCCTCTCGTCACTTNTCAATCTGAAAAGAAAACAAGAGAGTGAGATGAAGACTTAGGGAGTGAGGAAGGGAGATGAGCACTTCTTTGGATTGAAAAAAAAAATGAAATTCAAGTCCCGTCTCCTCTCGTCACTTACTTCCCACAAAGCAATGTCACAATTAATTTTTATTAATTAATTAGGTATAACTTACATCCTCTCCCCTCTCGATCTTTTCAACTTTTGAAACTTGATCTTGTGCTCTTGATCACAAGCCAACTTCGCTCGCTCCAATTTTTAAATTTCGCGCTATGCATTCAATTTCTCTAACCTTTTTTGGAGAAAGCAACTTTCTACGGTCAGGATTTATCTGGTGGGCCTTGTACAGCATTATTCAACTTAAGCCGTGGCTTCTTTCTCCGCCATTCACCAAAAACGGCATCGGCCACGCGGTACACAATTAGTAAGTTGATTAACGTGAACCTAGCCAACAAAGAAAAGTGAGAGTGGCCGGGAGTGAAATTTTATATTTTACTGCCACAGTCTTTGATGCAACTACAGGAGTCTTTAGGAAAAGTAGACGTGTTAGAGACCATCCTATAGAGAAAATCTAAGTAGATAATTAACAATAATAATTAATTTACAAACATTTTTATAGTTTATTTGGTTTCAACCGAGCTTCTCGTAAATTTTTATAATGCATTTACCTAAATAACGCTCGTTTCATGCTTTTTCCAAAACTAGCTTATTCAGAAATTTTTTAGAAAATCAATCCATACTTTTTCATTTCTTTGTCATTGCGTTTTTCACCCGTTGTTTGAAAAAAAAAATTTCTGAAAAAAACAATACATCATTTTTTTTTANTTCAGAAATTTTTTAGAAAATCAATCCATACTTTTTCATTTCTTTGTCATTGCGTTTTTCACCCGTTGTTTGAAACAAAAAATTTCTGAAAAAACAATACATCATTTTTTTTTTATTGCGAAATCCGATCGTCGTGTGAAGTTGAACCGTCTCTACTTTTTTGGAAAAAGATACGACTAAAGATTANATATTGCGAAATCCGATCGTCGTGTGAAGTTGAACCGTCTCTACTTTTTTGGAAAAAGATACGACAAAAGATTAGAAAAAGCATGTATTGCCATCCAATTTAGAGTACGTCAAGACAACTTTGTGAAAAAAGAAAACACGACGATTTGAAAAAGCATTAAACGGAGGTAAGTGTTAATTTTTTTTCTGACTTAAACCAATTGGTTTTATCAAAAATAAACGTTTGGTTTAGACCTAATTTAAACCAAGGATTTCCTGGTGTTGAAGGGTTTTAGTTCCTTCATCACCCTCAAAATAACTTCTTCCTTCAAGGGCTTCCCAACTACCTGTATTCCAATTGGTGGTGAAGCACCTCCAATTGAATCTCATAATGCCTAAAATAGCAAACAAAAAATTACGTTTAGTTTAATTGGTCTAGTTTGTGCAAGAAATTATAACAGACCTTATGAGCTATTTGAAGTGCAAGATCTCCTTCGTCATCGAATCCACATAATTTTGTACCAGACTGAGATCCCACNAATTGGTCTAGTTTGTGCAAGAAATTATAACAGACCTTATGAGCTATTTGAAGTGCAAGATCTCCTTCGTCATCGTACCAGACTGAGATCCCATAGATACAACTGCAGCAGGAAAATCAATCTATTCAAAAATCAGTCATAAAAAATATAAAAAACATAAAAAACAAATTTTGTAATAAGACTATAATAAATATCTTTTTACCAATTTGCAAATAACAGCGTAAGGTGCTGTAGATTTTCAAAAAATGTATAGTTAGATAATGATAGCTTTTGAATTTTTGAAAATTTGGAAGATTTGTATCTAGTTTCTTTACATGTTAGTAATTCTGGAGCAATTGAAGGAGGTACAGGAACATAATTTATGTTACAAATTACGTCATCAAGTATGAGTTGATTCCATTGACTCAAAACTTGGTCTAGGAACTCCTTGCACTTGAAAACATAAAATACATATGAATAATTTTTTTTTAATTATTTTTAAACAACAAAAATTATTACCTGCTACTAATGCGATTTTGGAACTTGCGTTGCGTTAGCGTTTATGCACGCTGTAAGTCGGCTTGGGACGGATCTGCATAGTTTTTGACAGTATTCGAGGTCTAGCTCCTCGAACGCCTCGCAAATTGCTTGTTGCATCGCCGGCAACGTCTTGGAAGAACGATGGAATGTTTTCTGCTTAACATATCCCCATAACTGAATTCGCAAGGAGTCAGATCGGAAGAACGTGCGGGCCATGCTACTCCTCCTCCCCTACCAATCCATCTTAACCCAAAATGCTCGTCCAACCAGTATCTGACCCTACGGGTGTAGTGTGCTGACGCACCATGTTGCATCATCCACTCCTCCGTAAGGTCGTAGAGATGCATTAAGTGTGGGTAGAAATAGTTGTCGAGCATATGCAGGTATGTCGTGGACGATACGTTAACAGGATGGAAGGATGCAAGGTTGCTATGAGGAATTAATCAAAATGGCTATCATAAGGTTAGCCAATAACTCATTTTTTTTTCGAAATTAAATATTTTGAAAAAATAACAATCAACAAACTTTATTTAAAAAAAAGTTAAAAGTTAAAATCAAATAATCAGATTTGTGATAATGGTGTATTGTATCTTGTAAGAATAATTTTAATAAGTGCAAGAGGGAGGGTAAGTTAGTGAGTTTTTTTCGTTTACCGAAATGTGCAATTAAAAAAGCAGAGTGGATTTCTAAGTGTGGAAAAACGGACATTGAAAACAATGCTAATCATAGAATTTGCTCGGATCATTTTATGCCTGATGACTTCAAGTACAACAATCTTGGAAAGTTTAAACTGAAAGATGGAGTACTTCCAAATCAAAGATTAGGTAAGCTTATTTTAATAACTTTTAAAGATAATTACTAACAAATTCACTTGACACAGCTCAACCCGATAATCCAGAATGTACACTGTCGCTTACTTTCCCAATTGGATTAGAATCTGTTTTAGTGAAAGTTGGATCTGAACTCCTTCAAATTCGGTAAAGTTTTTAGCTTATAATTAACAATTATGACTCGTATAATATGTTAACCAAACAGCAGCCGAAATTATGACTCGTATTATATAGGTATCAACCAGCAGCCGAAATTCTTCCAGTTTATGTTCCCAAACGTAGAAAAATGTGTCAGCTTTCTCAAATGTAAAAAATAATTTATTTTAACTTGCGTAATAAACATGAAAATTTTAACTTTTTCTATAATCTATTCTAGAAACAACATTTGCAACACCTCAGCCAAAAAAAGGATTAAATTCCTTCAGGAATTAAATAAAGTACGAAAATTGCAAATGAAGAACAGCATTGACTCCCTCAATAAAAAGTGCCATGATTTAAAGATACAAGTCCAAAATCTGAAACTGAAGCAAAGAAACATGAAGAAAGTAGTCCCAAAAATCTCGTCGTCTTTCACCAATCTAGAATTAAAAGAGATACTAGGAGGGAGGTTCAGCAAGGCACAAATTGAGCTAATGCAAAACGGAAATACAAAAACCTGGTGGTCAGAGAAAGATATCAGCAGAGCACTTTGCCTACGGTCTAAATCAGTAGCCGCTTACGACTTTGTTAGAACTTCGTGGAAAATCCCATTACCTTCTTTATCCACTCTGAAGAATTGGGTGAAACAAATAAACTTTGCTCCTGGTATTCTGGAAAGCGTCATGAGTTTATTGGAAACCAACTGTAAAGATATGAGAGAAATTGATAGGTAAGTTGATTCATAAGTTTATAAACTTTTAAATAATAACAGTTTTGGTTAGGCATTGCAATTTATGTTTTGATGAAATGGCATTGGATGGTTCTATTGCCTACGATCAATCCCTGGATAAAATTTTTGGACCACACAAAAGCATGATTGTTGTGTTTGCTCGGGGAATCTTTACAAAATGGAAGCAGCCTATTTTCTACGAATATGATTATAAACTCACAAAATTTTCCATTGATGAAATTGTCATTTCCTGTCACAACTCTGGACTAATTGTGACGTCATTAACTTGTGATAACAGTACTATCAATCAAGGAATTTGGAAAAAGTTGAAAGTGTCCTTCAAAAAAAGTACATTTGCAAACTGTGTAAACCAAAAAGACATCTACTGTTTCTCAGATCCACCGCACCTTATCAAACTACTACGAAACAACATGCTGGACCATGGACTTCTGCTTGATGATGGCACTGAGATTAAGAAATCTGACTTTCAGGATCTATTGAACATCGACAAAGCGGAATTCAAAATATGTCACAAAATGACTCAAAGGTAATTTGTACGAATTTGGTTAAGGAATCGCCAAATATTCTATACCATAACTTTTAGGTTTTTATATTACATGGTGTTTACTTTGTACATTTTCTAATTAATTTATTTTATTATCTACTCAGGCATCTTGAAGTCAAGGGAGCTGAAAGGCAGCACGTGGGCACTGCCTTTCAAACTTTTTCAGCTACAGTCGCTCTTGCATTTGAAACTCATTTTCCGGAAAAAAAGTCTTTGATAAAATTTATTAGACTCACAAACAATGCTTTCGATGTTCTGAATTCAAGGATTCCGAACGACAGTAATCCGCTTAAATGTTCATATGGAATTCACCTTGACGCACAAAATGATATCTTGAATAATTTCTACAACACAATTTTGGGAATGCGTACTATCACTGGAAGAAACAAAAACCTCTTTCCATTCCAGAAAGGAATTCTAATGTGTATCAATTCTCTGAGAAACATGTTGATAGGATACAAGCATTCAAACCTTAACGTCCATTATCTGAGTGCGAATAGAATCAACCAGGACATAGCAGAAAATGCTTTTGGTGTAATGCGATCCATGGGTTCATTCAAGCAGACTCCAAACCCTGTGGATGCAAAGTATCGACTTAGGATGCTGTTTTTGACATGGCATCTTCTCCGGTCACCGAAAACGGCAAGTGTATTGAATAATGAAGTCTCTAACGAGAATGTGGCCGCCAACATAATCACTCCCTTGATGACAAATTACGAGATCCCATTCACGACTATACCAGATGAAACAGAAGAACTGTTGACGTCCCCACTTGAGAATGAAGATTTGACACCTGAAAACTGGTCAGATTTCAACAGTCTTTTGGGTAATCAAGAAAAGTGCAATTTTGGGGGCCAAGAGTACGTCATTGGATTCATTGCTCGCAAACTAAAGACGAAATTCCCTGGATTGGAACTACAACTTGATCAAAATTGCAGAAATCCCTTAAGTTGGACGCAAGCTATATCTCGTGGAGTTCTGACAGTGCCATGATATGATTTTTTGAACAAATCAAGAAGCTGGGAAAATTATTTCAAGATATTTCATGAACAATGTCGGCAGAAATGGTTGTTCAACTCATGTTTTCGTGTCATTGAGACCCTTTCTAAGCGTATCGCAATCGATTTCCCAGAAGTAGAGTTTAAAGTCATCAATTATTACGTCAAGATTCGCACATTTATTAGAATTAAACATCTTAATAAGAAAATAGATTCGGATAAGCTTAGAAAGCGAAATATCATTAAAAATTTACAGTATCATTGCTTTTCTCAGGCAGAGGAACCAATGGATACTATTTAACTCATTCAGATTCATTGTAAAATATTTTATAATAAACTACTTCTCAGTGATCAAAGTAAAAAAATTTGTATTTATTTTTTAAACTTACCTTGACAACTCAACTGGTTTCCGCCAGGAAACCAGAGCTAAAAAAATTAATTTCGAAAAAAAAGTGAGTTATTGGCTAACCTTATGATAGCCATTTTGATTAATTCCTCATAGCAACCTTGGAAGGATGGTTCATATTGCCCATCTTCTGGAATATAGTGGAAGAAATATGGCCCAATTACTCCTTGCGAAGGTATGGCCGCCCAGCCGGAGAGGCTGGTGGATTCCATCTTCACTTCCCTGAGTGCATGTGGATTTGCAAAGCCCAGATAACTTCATTTCGTCTATTGACTGTGCCAGACATATTAAAACTAGCTTCATCCCCCCACCCTATTCGGTCCACCAGCTCATGGTCCTCTGCAAGCATTCCGAGTAGTGTGTGTGCAAATTGTATTCTGCGAATAACAGAATGGACAAGTTGATTTCGTTAACCCTAAATGCTCCGCTCCATACAACAATAGTGCTGACGTTTTAAGTGTGCAAATATTTTTGCGCCATTCATAATTATTTGCACACCCAAAACCATAGTAGTCATCATCTTCCTCATTCACCTCACTTTTATCTGATTCTTCAATTTTTTTTGAAGAATAAAACCAAAGTGAGAGTGGAAGCGTTTCAGGAAGGGAATGTCTATAAATAAACTTACTTGATACGCTGTTTCCCTTCCTGGAACCCTTCCTTGTCCTTTGGTTGCACTCTAAACAAAAAAAAAAGAAATAATCAGAGTATGTTGAGGGGATTATGAAAATGATGACTACCTTAGTAGTCATCATCTTCCTCACTCACCTCACTTTTATCTGATTCAATTTTTTTTGAAAAATAAAACCAAAGTGAGGGTGGAAGAGTTTCAGGAAGGGAATATGTCTATAAATAAACTTACTTGATAGGCTGTTTCCCTTCCTGGAACCCTTCCTTGTCCTTTGGTTGCACTCTAAACAAAAAAAAAAGAAAGAATCAGATTATGTTGAAGGGATTAGGAAAATGATGACTACCTTAGTAGTCATCATCTTCCTCACTCACCTCACTTTTATCTGATTCTTCAATTTTTTTTTGAAGAATAAAACCAAAGTGAGGGTGGAAGTGTTTCAGGAAGGGAATATGTCTGTAAATAAACATTACTTGATAAGCTGTTTCCCTTCCTTGTCCTCAACTTGGTTGCACTCTTCATAATAAAGTAAAGAATGATTATTATGGTGAGGGGATTGGGAAAATGACCTTTTTCTGTCACCTTCGCACGCTAACCTCATTCCCTCCAACTTTTGAATTTCGCGCAATTCATTTGCTGTCTCAAATTTTTTTGGGTGAAAGCGATTTTCTACTGCACGGCTTAATTTGGATAATGCTGTATCACAATTGGTGATGAGTTAGGTCTGGAGAACCTATGGCGTGGGATCAAACCCCACCAGCGATAATATTTTTGTGGCAATCCCTGTCTCAATCTCAAAGTGGCGGGTTAACCCAGCCACAATATGACTTACAAAAAGGCTGATTTTAAAACTGTAGAATTTAAAATCAGCCTCTTCACATTTCACAAGTGATATGTATTACTACTCTATGGTACAACACAGACTAGCAAATTGGCTCTTATTACAAGCCAATTTCTTAAGATCAAAAGATTCTAAAAGTAACGAGCTATAATAAGGGCCGTTTTAGTGGACTTCAGTATGCAGCCGGCGCTAGTTTACTTCTAACGATTTATTTAAAAGATTGATAGTTTAAGATAGATTATTTATTGATAAATTTTGATAGCTCACTTGAGGAAGTGATCTAATAAACTTCAAAATAAGAAATGAAAATCATTTCAGCTAGTCATTCTCATTAGCGAAGCAGATTTCAATTTTTAATAAAAATTAAAACTACTACTTTTATTATGCGAATCTCATAACTGAAAATTATTACAAATTTTTTTTCAGATTTTATACGTAATTCAAGTATGATTATTTATTGAAATAGGTTTAATAAATAATTCAAAGAGGCAACGCTGCTTCTATTTTGAGAACATTATCTGCTGGAAGAGTTGGACGAAATATTTTTATTATAGCATTAATCATTTCATTTTTTACTAAAAATCTAAAGCAAATTGAAATAAGTTATTTTAAATTAACAACCTTCGACGATGTTTTCATGGTAGAGAAAAAAAATTTTTTTTAAGATGTAACTGGGCGTTGGCGGGAGTCGATATTTGAAAATTTTAAATGCAGGGAAAAAATAAATGTTTAGTTTTTTAAAAATCAAAAGGCGGGGAAAAGATAGGAAGAGCATAAAACAAACCGACGGTTAAAAAAGGTAGAGTTGGTCATTTATTCGAGTCTTGACTCATTAGTCGGGGGTTCCGTATTTAAATTTGAATGAATCAAATTTTCAGAATTCCGGGTTTAGTCATGCATTGATAGTGAAAGTGAATTGAGTCAGTTGTGTTGTGTTGTTGGAAAACAGAACAGCAGGTTGGATTTATTCCGTTCTCTTCCTTTTCTGTTCTTCTTGGCTGAGATTTCATACACTTTTCCTCAAATTTATTTGAAAAGGCGGCTACACGAAGGAAAAAGGAACTCTCGTTCAAGTAAAATTAACAATAAAAGTAAGAAATTTTACTTTTACTTCTCAATTACATATTATTCATAATTTACAATATTTAATTTATATTTTTAATAATCAGCCAATGTAGTACAGTAGTACAGCTACGGTGCACTACACCTCTACTTCTCTCAAGGTCAAAGGTTACGCATATAGAGACAGTGGTGATGTCACTTCGTCATCATCATATTTATGCTAACTAAAATTTAAGCTGAGCTTAACATACTTTTTACTTAAAAGTAAGTTGAGTTTTAGGTCCACAAAAGAAAACAATAATATTATTCTTTTCAAATATAACTCAGCTATTCTTACCCCCTCTTGATTATTATGACGTAAAGCCGAAAGCTAATTAACTTCTACTTCTACTTTACTTGTTTTTATTTTAACATTAACGACAAGGTTCAGTACTCAATCTCTCTCTCTCTCTATATTATATATACATGTATATACATGTAATATATATATATTATATTGAGAATTATAAATTGGCAAAACGATTTCAAAGACTTCTAGATCATTCTAGTAGAAAGTCATTTGCATACAATTAGTTAGGCCTAGGCATTAAGAATTTGAGTTTTACGGAATCAAATTTTCGAATTTAATTCCAGTGCAAGTGGGTGGGGTTTAATTAAAAAAAAATACAATTATTTTAGAGACAGGGAAGAGACTTGGCCGTTGGCCCTAAACCTTATCCTCTTTCCTGGAGAAAATATAGTGGTCTAATAATAAAATGAATAAAGTATAAGTTGTAGTAATTACATCTCAAAACCTGATGTTTCTTTCGCTGGAAAAAGTTGAAAAGTACAAGTAGAAAAGAATTTAAAAGTAGGGCAAACCACACAAAAAAAATCAATTGTTAGCAATCACTAGACAAAAAAGAATTACATTTTTTTGAAAATTTAAAATTTTGGATGAGATTTTGGAACCTTAGAAAGTACCTTGTTTCAAAAGAATTATCCAAAAATTTCAATTTTTAGAAACATGATAACTGTTACCAGTTATCCTGTTTCCAGTCATTATCGTAGAGATTTGATTTTTTGTACGATGTCTTTGACTTACTTTTCAAATGTTTTTTTTTTTTTCCGAAACTAAACTTTTTTCAAAAATAAAAATAAAAAGTTTCTAAGAGACAGAATCATAATTTNTTTGGAACCTTAGAAAGTACCTTGTTTCAAAAGAATTATCCAAAAATTTCAATTTTTAGAAACATGATAACTGTCATCAGTTATCCTGTTTCCAGTCATTATTGTAGAGATTTGATTTTTTGTACGATGTCTTTGACTTACTTTTCAAATGTTTTTTTTTTTCCGAAACTAAACTTTTTTCAAAAATAAAAATAAAAAGTTTCTAAGAGACAGAATCATAATTTANTTTTTTTTTTTCCGAAACTAAACTTTTTTCAAAAATAAAAATAAAAAGTTTCTAAGAGACAGAATCATAATTTACTGCTCAATTATTGAGACTACTTCATACAGCAAAAGGAATGGAATAAAAAGTTTCGTCTCCATCTTCCAAAATATTATTATGTCAGGCTGTGTGGTTCCGTTTTTAGTATGGAATAAATTCTCTACAAAATTGAACTACTGAAAACATCAGACTAAACTTAATCAACTGTATTTTTTTATTTTATTTTTGCACGAGTTACTTTTTTGCACTTAATCTAACTCTTGTCATTTTGTTTTCACACCGACAACGACCACTCCGAGAAAATGAAAATAAAATGATAGTCTTTCTCTTCTCTTGAATAAATCGTGCATAAAGGAATTCCTTTGACAGGCGTAATCAATTAAGAAATCAAAGGATTTTGATATAAAGGACATTTTTTGAGCAAGAAATTATCCTTTCTGAAAACGAGATAAGTCACATTTAATCAAATCGTGGTGACAGATGATGAATAGTAGTAGAAATCTCATGTCAGATTTTTCTACTACATTTCATCCTAAAATCCGCAACTCAAGTAAGTCTTCGATTTCATTTCTTTTGAGTAAAAAAAAAAAAAACTGGAGCAGCGGCAGAGAGATAGTAAAATGAGTTTCTCCTGGAGAGCTAAGGGCGTTCCGTCCTTAGTTTTCTCCCTGTTTTTCATGTTTCAGTAGCAACAGTTGTGTGTTTGGTCTTCTCCGGAGTGTTAGCACGCCAAAGATTCAGCATCTAAAGAAAACTAGTAGTAATCTACTAAAGTTTCATCGCCTGAGCAAAGTGAGAATAATTGTTATTAGTAAACTTAATAAGTTTTTTTTTTTAGTAGCAAAAAAAAAAAAACTAACTAATTGGCTTCTTAACTTTCCACTTGGGAGACTGTCGTCGTCTCGTCATCAATCCCTATTTACTCATTCTATTGACTCACTTCCTTTATTGTTTCATTTTTAGACTTTCTTCAATCTCTATCGTCTCTGTCTGGATCTTGGATCTAATACTACTACACCCTTGGCTACGTCTCGGTGGTTAGATTTTTTTTGACCATTGGAGTTGTATTTGGTTCTGGTTGTTGACGAAGATGCCACTGGCTCATCATCTTGGAGTTCCTTGGGGTGACACAAAATGTCNTGACCATTGGAGTTGTATCTGGTTCTGGTTGTTGACGAAGATGCCACTGGCTCATCATCTTGGAGTTCCTTGGGGTGACACAAAATGTCCACANTTGACCATTGGAGTTGTATTTGGTTCTGGTTGTTGACGAAGATGCCACTGGCTCATCATCTTGGAGTTCCTTGGGGTGACACAAAATGTCCACAATCTCGTAATCCCGTGAGTGACCTTGAGATAATTATTATTTTTTTATTTTAAATTTTCAATTAGCTACTTACTACTCTTCATCTTCTATCTTCTTAACTACTAAAAATAACATTTGAGACACTATATTATGCTGTACTTGAAATTTAATTTTTTATAAACAATCGAACAGTATTAGAAACATGGGAAGAAAATGGGGATGTTAGAACGNTTTATATTATGCTGTATACTTGAAATTTAATTTTTTATAAACAATCGAACAGTATTAGAAACATGGGAAGAAAATGGGGATGTTAGAACGAATAGCCAATAGAGTATCAACTTCTAAACTTAATGTTTGTTTATATAAAAACTCTTTCATCAAACTTCGAAATTTGATTGATATTCTTTATCTCAAAACCTTGTGTAAATATTCTATGGCTTCCTAGACAATCTATGTATTACTGTCTGTGTCTTAGTTTTTTTTTTAATCAGGATTATAAAGTGTTTCTGGTTGTAATTAATTCAAGTGACAATTTGCTTTGTTTATATCAAAGTCACTGTCTCATGGATGAGCTGTTTGTCTTTATGAAATTTAGTATACGAGTAGTAAATTTTGAATATTATATTTTATATATTTTTTATTACTTTTTACTTAAGGTAGGAACAACGGGGGGGGGTTTTTTTTTTTTTTTTTTTTTTTTTTACTTGCTAAGGAGTTTTTCATCATGGAATCAGAAATTTTGAATTATTTTTTTTTGTGTGGTTGGGCGGATGCGATGTTCTGGTTAAATTTCCTTTCTCTTTTTCTCCTTTTGTATTTTCACTTCTCAAATTTCCTTTCTCCTCAAAATTTCTTATTGAAGAAGATGAGAAATGGAAGTAGAGATTTTCCTAATCCAAACGAGAGAGGAATCCATGTAACTACATTGTGTGGTATCAGGATTTATTTCGGTACTTTAACTCTTGTAATGCCTGATACTTAATCACATCATTTATTTTCAAAAGAGTTGAGAAAGAAATCAAATCAAAATCATACGAATTTTTAAAAGAAAATGTTTTTTTTTTTAAACTAACACAGCGGATTTTCCTATAAATTATTTCCTCGTCATTCCTATAAATTATAGGCTATAATTGAATGAAAATTACTTTTCTGCTCATTTTACAGGAATCGGAGGAAATGCTGGTTGATGACTGCAATGTGGTGGTAAGAAAACTGAAAAATTACTTTTTTTTTTTTTTTTTTTTTTTTTTTTTTTTTTTTTTTTTTTTANGTACTAGTATATTCGCTCTTTTCCTTCCGGCAGCTACCTATCTAAACTTTAGTTGAAATTAGAGCATGGTATTTATTATTTTTTTTTTTTCTTAACACAAATTTCGGCTAATTCCGCGTATAAACTAACCGTTGAAAAGATAAGAGATAGTCATTTGGTTTGCATGCCTGTGCAATTTTTATAGTGGATAATTTTGTTCTGCTTGTTCAGTTTTTGCATAAACATGATGATGGTGCTTGAATGAAGATGATGGTAATTTGGTAAGAACTTCTTTCTGCCTTGTGTTCCTAGCTGATATGACGGGATTTTGTTGAAAAAAAAAGGACACCAAAGAGCAAATATAAAGCAAAAAAAAAAAGATAATGAAACTATGTCTCTCTCAAAGTCTGAAAAAAAAACGAAGAGAAAATCCTAGGAAGTTTGTATTTACTCTGAAAATTGTATTTTTTTTCTTCTTCTCTTCTGTTTGTCTTCATTATTTACCCGATTAGGCAGAGGAATAGAAATGAAAGGGATTGTATCAGTACCTAGGGTCTCATTTCATTGTATTTAGGATTAGGATTAGAGAAACTTGGTTTAAAAGTATATGTGTGCAAAAAAAAAAGCTGGTCTAATTGGCTAAACTTCCTGAAGCTTAGAGTTCTAAAAAGTTAAAGTTTTTTTAGTTTGTTTGGATGAACATGAGGAAAAGTTGAGACTAAGAGTAGGATGTAATATGGGGAGAGATATAGATATGAATATTCTTGTTATATAATATAATAACTCATAAAAAAGTTTTAGTTGTTAAGAATGAAATGGAAAGGACGTGGAATTGCATGTGAAATAAAGATTTGTCGTCTCTTTTCCTAGGTTACAGAAAATGCAATTACTTTCTCCTTGATCATTGTGAATAGGATGTCGTTTGAGGAATCTAAAGTGTTTTTGACAGATTTGTGTATGACGCAAGTTAGAAGAGTTGGTTAAAAATGTCTTCCTTGTTTTTTTACTCATTGTTGTGTTTTCATCTTAAATAATAGTAGTATGATGGTTTTGAAAGTAGTTATTTTGATTACCATACTTCTTTCGACGCCCAAGGCTTAATAATTAATACTGTGGAGTTGTTTCAATATTCTATATCTTTCTTAACTTTAACTTTCACTTTCACTTTCATTTTCATTTTCATTTTCATTTTCTAAGTTTAAATTGAATTGTGTAGAATTTTGATGAAAAAAAAAAGTAAAGACTTTTCACTTATGGACTATGGACTCCTCCCTTGGGATGATGGAATAATAAATTTCACTTTATTTTCTTTCTACTTTTTTTTTTCTTTTTTTTTTTTTTTTTTTTTTTTTTTTTTTTTGTACCTTTCTCATAGTCTGTTCCGCTTTGTTTTACTATGTGGATTCCATTAGTAGCAAGTGGGGAATTGAGATAAATGGAAATGAAAAGTGGACGACTACAGAGATAGTTGAAAAGTCAAGGAGTATAAAAAGTTATAAATTTTGAAACAGTTCACTTACATATGCTTTCCAAAAAGTATATATCAAAGTTTATGAGAAGGCTGAAGAAGAGTTTTCAACTAGATTTTTTAAATATTTAAACTTTATTTTTATTTTTTTTTTATTCGAGCAGGAGCTGATTAAGTATTAAATTAACTTTTTTTTTTTGGTTAAGTAGTGGTAGTGGTAGTGGAAGTGGTAGTGGTAGTCTTCTTCTGTTTCATCTTGACCCTATTCTGCAAATATTTAATAGTAAATTTTATTACAGGTTAGGTGAAGATTTGAGATGAAAGGTACTGCCAAATTTTTACTAATTGTCAAATAAGACAAAAAAATTTAAGACAAAGAGAAAGTTTAAGAAAGTTTAAGAAAGTTTAAGAAAGTTTAAGAAAGTTTAAGAAAGTTTAAGAAAGTACTACTTCTCTTTTGTCTTTGATCATATCAAATAGAGAGAGAGAGTTTTGAATAAGACTAGAATGAATACGGGTTTCAATTGTTAAACTCATCTGTCTCTCATTGGTTAAAAGTTTGAACAAGTTGTCCACTTATATTTGACATAAGGGTCGATGAATTAGATGAAAGTACTACATAAGTGTATGATTTCAATTGTAAGTTTTCTAATAGAGTTTATGAATCCTAAAAATCATTTGAAAAAAAAAGGATAATATCAAGTATTTTTAGTAGGGTATCTCTTCTCTGACAAAGTCACCAAAAATTTCAACTTAAGACTACTACTATTCGACTCTGACATTTTTGACAAGTTGAATTTTCTCTTTTCTTATATAGAAAGGAGAAAATAGTAGTGTTTTTGAGTAAATTGGAAGGGATGAAATGGATTTTGAGGATTTGTACATGTCTCAAANAGGATAATATCAAGTATTTTTAGTAGGGTGTCTCTTCTCTGACAAAGTCACCAAAAATTTCAACTTAAGACTACTACTATTCGACTCTGACATTTTTGACAAGTTGAATTTTCTCTTTTCTTATATAGAAAGGAGAAAATAGTAGTGTTTTTGAGTAAATTGGAAGGGATGAAATGGATTTTGAGGATTTGTACATGTCTCAAACCAAACAAGGACTTTAGTTGTTCAGGAAATGTATAATAGTAGTCGGAAAAAGTAAAGTTATTATAATAAAATTTCCTTTTAACTTTAAGCTTTAGTAGTTTTATATTTCAAAAAGTTTTACTTTGTTTACGTTTCTACGTCTATTCATTTTACATTTACTTATATGTAATGTATACATGTATATTATACTCGGTACTGCTTTAGTTTTATAATAATGGTTCTATTTCTAATTTTTACTTTTATTGTTAGAGTATCTTTAGGAAGATACATAAGTTATCGGCGAATATGTAACGTGCTGATTTGCTATAATAAGTTAAAATTTTGAGAATGGTAAAAATCTAGTTAGCATACTTTGGTTGTCCGATTTCTATTGTACTCTTGAGATTTGAGTGATTCCTGGTAGGAATTTTTATATTAAATTTTGGTTGGTTGAAAAGTCAAAGTGTAAGTAGTGTTGTTAGAATAAGTTTGGTTATTTCATGTTGAAAGGATTATTGTATGTAGACTTAGTACAGGATTTAAGGATCTCGTTAGATCCAAAAATTTTCTCTCGTTGTTAGGTAAAAAAAAATAAGAATGAAAGTTTGGTAAAGTAGGTTGTGGGTGTATTGTCTCTTTTCATTGTCAGTGTTCTTTTTATATGAGCTCTCTCCTCCTTTTCAATTCATGTGGATTTTCATGAGGGTTTTTCTTTAGTTTAATACTCAGCAGGGGATGAGGAGATGACTTTCTCGAATGATAAGTTTTCTTATTCAACTTTTCCTTTTTTTTTCTCTTGTTCTTTCCATTCGATGAGAGTTGGAAACATTAGAAGAAGAAACATCAGAACAACCAATCAGGAGACACTCTTCTAATTCCCACGTTCCCTCACCAACGTCAACGCAAAATGGATCTTATGGTTTAATCTCATTTTCTTCGTTGATGAAAAACTAAAAGACAAGATGAAGACATGACATTACATTTACTAGACTTCTATCATCTCTTCATTTCTCTTCTAATTTTATCACTTACTACACGCTTCGTCCATTTTCAAAAATTTTTTTTTTCTTTTTAGAAATTGAACATTGAATCAATAATATAACATTTTGGATGGGTTTTTCGTAAGTTCAAGGCTATTTTTTTTTAGAAGAAATTGAAAATGGGAAATAGAAATGGTCTAATTTTGAAAAAAAGAAAAGTTTATATAACTATAACTTATTTTTTTGTATAGTAGATGTCTTCAAGTTTATTTGGAGATGGATTTTGTTGGATCATTTATGATTTCCGAATTCTGATACTTTTCAAAGGTTTACCTTTCCGAATTCTGATACTTTTCAGAGGTTTACCTTAGATTCGATGCAAATAAAATGACAACATATGTATAGGTAGGGTACTATGGGTACTATGGGTTACTTACTATGTTGTGTGAGGGGGTATAATTTATTGTTGTGATGCATAGAAATTGACGTAAATGGTATAACTTTTTTTTTTTTTTATAATGTTTAGTGCCTAGATAAATGTGTCGTGTTTTGTGGAGTAATCAGGAATAGGTTAGGTTCTGACTTAGGAAGATATTATTTGACGCGAGTTAAAATTTAATGTTTGAATTTTATTATTTTATAAAGTGGTTTGTTAATTGATTTAATAATAAGAGTAATTTGAAGAGAGTTAATTGAGATGACGTCTGGTGAAGGANAATTTGAAGAGAGTTAATTGAGATGACGTCTGGTGAAGGAAGTTTAGTTAGACGTAATAACATGTGGAAATTGGTAATTGCTTATGTATTAGTCACCCACTCCTTTCTATTGATTTGCATGTTGAATTTAGGTCTTTGAGATTCGCATGTGAATTGAGATTGGCAATCCGGATATGAGTGAACGATTATATTATTACATTACACTGTCTTGTCTTGTCTTGTATATATATATATATATATATATTTTNGGGGGGGGGAGATTTTCCGAATAACCCTTCCAATTTTACTACTTTAGTACATATAATTGGAATTGGTGATATTATGGGATAGACAAAGAGTGACAGTGACAAGCTAAGAGGAACATCTATTCTTCTCATGTTTATACTATTATAACTAAGTATTAATAAGACTAATGCTTTGCTTACAGTTCATCTTCTATCCATTTGTTTGTTGTGTTTTTATCTCTTTGAGAAATCAAATAGAGATAAAAGGGACTGGNTTTTTTTTTTTTTTTTTTTTTTTTTTTTTTTTTTTTTTTTTTTTGAACTCAATGACATCTTCTCATTTCGTAATAATATAATAAGGATGACTAACGCTCTTGTTTAAGTTGTTACAACCAACAACCGTTCAGTTGACGTTTGTAATACATACGGTGTATAAGTGGTTAAGTGAGTTGAGCACTTTTGTTGTGGTTTTCTTTGAGTGATGTGTATTTGACAAATGGTTTTTTATTTTTTTTATTTTGGTTTTTTTTTTATTTTGTTTTTGATTTTTGGACTTGAGTATTAAATTTCATAATTTTTATAAAATAAATAAGAGAAATGAGTGGGAGAAAGTTACGAAAGAAAGTTTTGAATGGTTTTCATCATCTCAATTTTTTTTCTTTTCGTTCATCACAACAGCCGAGCCGTGAGAATTCACATCCGGAGAATTTGAGTCAACGAGCTACATTGGAGGAAGATGAACCAATGAATGGAATTGAGAATGAAATTGAGGTCAATGATGTGACACGGGAAGGTCATGACAAAGCAGATCCAAGTCAATTCGAACTTCTCAAAGTCCTTGGTCAAGGATCATTTGGAAAAGTAAGAAAACAATTATTATTGTTTTAATTTTTTTTTTTTTTTTTTTTTTTTAATTAGTTTTGACTTTTGAGAATTCAGTTTGAAGTTTTGTTTTTTTCTTTTACCTTGAAAATAAAATAATACCTTACATTGATCAAACAGGAACTACACGAATTTTGACAAAAGAAATGGAGTTTTTTTTTTTTTTTTTTTGAATTATTAGGAACAGAAATGAAGATTCACGACGAGTGAAGGCGTGGGTAGGGCCAGAAGGCCAAGAAATTAAAAAGTCGAAAGTTGTTCATCGGCTTTAACTGTATTACTGTACTGTTGCCAAATGGGAAATTCTTTGAATTCACTCTCCCTTTCCTTGAATTTTACAGTAATTGTTTGTTATAAGTACATAATGAGTAGAGAAATGAATTTAGAGTAGTGTTTATTTATTTTTATTGGAATTTCAATTTCAATAATAATAATTATTTAAATGAAAATAAATTCAAAGTTCTTTTGAGTTGGTGGTGTTCATCGTAGTCGTAGAAGAACCATAATGATAAAATTTCATTTTGAATTCAATGAATTATTTCTACAAATTTTTCCAGATGTTATTTTTTTTTTGGCTGATTCAATATGAATGTGTAACTTGTAAAAAAATCAAATTTTTAATAAAAATTGATTTATTTTTAGGTTTTTCTTGTACGGAAAATTGTGGGAAAGGACTCTGGGACACTCTATGCAATGAAAGTACTTCGAAAAGCTACATTGAAAGGTAGGATTTAGTTAGTTTTTAAAATATGTAACATTACATACATTGGACGCAAATCCTTATAAATCNCTCTATGCAATGAAAGTACTTCGAAAAGCTACATTGAAAGGTAGGATTTAGTTAGTTTTTAAAATATGTAACATTTACATACATTGGACTCAAATCCTTATAAATCGTATAAAATCAAATTGTACTGAGGTGTGAGGAGAAAATGTAATGGAAGTTTTCTACTTAATTAAAGTGACATAGGGTATTTTGGATAGAAAAGTGATTTTCTTTGTTTATTATAAAATTGAAGTGGTTTTAGTTTTAGTAGAGCTAATATGAGTTTCACTTTCTCTGTTTTTGTTATTTCAAGTGTAAAATCATACATACTACTACTACTGTCTTTTATCTAATTTTGCTATTGTAAGAATCCATTTGATTGTCTAAGAAATCGATATGTGGATGAGAATAACAACAGTAAGAAAAAAAAGTAGAACAGTGAGAAAGAGCCAAAACTTTAACTTTACTGCAGTTGGCGACAGTATTTTCCGTTTTGGTTTGGTGGTCTATTAGATGTGAAAATAGATAAAGTGAAAAAAAAAAGAAGGATTTGACTTACTTGGGAAACGTTGCCAAAAAAAAGAAGACTAATATAGTTTATAATGCAAAGGAAAATTCTTTTTCGATTTTTTTTTTTCTAAAAAATTTTTTTTTTTTGAAATCAGGAATCCACTTCACGTGTTGGTAGACATTATTTGGATGCCTTTCTACTTTAGTTTTAGTTTTAGAATGTATGGATATGGAAATGTTAAAAAAGAACAAGTGTGTGATTGAAATATAAAATTTTATTTTTATTTTTTTTTTCGTTTCTTTTGTTCTTTAGTTCGAGATCGGGTTCGAACAAAAATGGAACGAAATATTTTAACAGAAGTTACACATCCATTTGTAGTCCGACTTCACTATGCATTTCAGACAGAAGGGAAGTTATATTTGATACTTGACTTTCTCCGTGGAGGAGATCTCTTCACTCGACTAGCCAAAGAGGTAATAAAACCTTCAAAATCTTGTCTAAAAGTATAATGAATCGTTTTTGTTAAATTTCAATCCACTTAATCAAAATGATGTATGAACTAGCACTGAAACACTCAATGTTAAAGGGACATGATGATGATGGTGCATCATAAAAAAATTGAGTCCCACCCCCACTCTTGCCCCTACCCCACCCCGGATGGTTTTTTTGAATTAACACATTAATGTAACATTATGTAGAGAAAAGGCCACTTAGAAACGATACCTCTGAAATTTTTAGAACAATGGAGCTATAAAAAAAAAACACTTTTGTTAATTTGGAACTCAGATATTTGAGTGATTTTCTAAACCCTTTGTATGTACTATAATTTTCAAATTTTCATATTTTCTGCGGTATCATTTTCGTTGATCTTTAATGTATTATGATTTTTACTAAATTTGAAATTAAAGTAATTTTCAAAATTTATTTATGTCTGTCTACTGACGTAGTAGGATGGTAGAGGATGGTAATTGTTATGTAACCATAGTCGCAAAATTCAAAGTTTCCATCCATGAACTCGAACTGTGATGGTAGGTTTTTTTTTTTTTTTTATTATAAAATTATGGTTTAGACACTGGATTTATAAGATGAAGTGACGATGGTGATGAAGTGAGTGTTTTTTTGAGTGTGAATAAATTGAATTTGATTTCCCTTTGATTCATCATCTCTTCTCAAGTTAATAATTTTCACACTTGAATTTTACGCTAAGCTTATAATTTCCTTTATTTTTTTCCTTTCTAAGGAAATTGAAAAGTGAATATTTTGATTTTCTGTACAAATTATTATTGAATCGACCCTAAGGATAAAGTGAAAGTCAACGACTACTACGACTACCATAACGCATAACCATATGCCGTGTTATTCCATACTTTCACTTTCTCTAAATGAGTTTTAGTAAGAATTTTAGTAAGAATTTTAGTAGCTCAATTAAGGTTTTCAATTTTGAGGTTTTTGAGGTGAAAGCTTTGGTAAAAACCACCTGAAGAGAGATCGATATATAGAGAAAACTAACTTTCTCTCATTTCTCTATCCTTTTTATGTATTATGTTATAAATGTAAGAGTAGAGATTTTTACTGGTGGTAATAACTTTCCATTTCACTCTCAGATTTTGAAAACGGAAAAAGGAGAAAGGAAACGAAGCGAGTCATGTAAATCCAATCTAAAGAGACTTGGATTTGAGTCCATATGGACACAATTTCTGTAGATTTTTTTTTTTTTTTTTTTTTTTTTTTTTAGTTCCAGATGGAAAAATAGACGTCATTGAAATAAAATAAGCTGTGTAATAGCAGATGCTATAGAAGAATGAATTTTGATTCTTTTTCTTCTCACGCAATTTAATTTATATGGTGTTTTTTTTTATCTTCTTCTTTTCTTCAGATTATGTTCACGGAAGATGATGTAAAATTTTACTTGGCTGAGCTTTGCCTAGCTCTTGACCATCTTCATGCCATAGGGATTATCTATAGAGATCTCAAACCGGAAAAGTAAGACTTTCTTCTATTTTTTTTTCGTTTTTAGTCACTTTTTTTTTCGTTTTTATTCTTTTATTCTTTTTTTTTTGTTTTTGTTTTTAGTCACTCAACCCTCATTTTCTTTCACTTTCCTAACAATGATTTGTCTTCTTTTTTTTTTCTCTTTTTTTTTTGGCTTTGAGCCTTGCCTTGCCTTGACCAGACGATTCGATGGGATTAAGTGAAAGCATGGAAATAAATCCCTACTGTTTTCAATTTAGTTTCGATTTAAGCGTAATAGTAGTAAAGTGAAGTTTTATCTTTCCGAGTTGAAAGCATGTGATTCTGATTGGTCTTGGTGACTTTGTTTGGTTTTTTTTTTTTTTTTTTTCTTCCATACCTTTTTTTTACTTTTCTGAAGGATATATTTCCCAAGATTCTCTCTTTCTCTCTAGTACACTAGTTTACTAGATATGTATGTAATTTAATACTTTTTTTTCCCCACAACGTACTCAACTTTCTCATTTTGTTGGTTAGGAAAAAGTGAGGAGGAAGAAAGTTAAGTTTAATTTCAATGATGGGGAGGTGGTTGGACTGAATCGTGAGACTCATGGGAAATAAATTGAGTTAATGTTATCTATTGATTTTTGTAGCATTCTCTTGGATACGGATGGTCACATTTCTTTGACAGATTTTGGTCTTAGTAAACAACCTCTAGAGGATGAAAAAGCATATTCTTTTTGTGGAACTGTTGAGTACATGGCACCAGAAGTTGTGAATCGAAAAGGACATTCGTATGTTGCTGATTGGTGGTCATTTGGAGTTCTCATGGTTAGTCTCATTCTCATTATTAGTTCAATTTCTAACAAAAAAAAAGTTCGAACATTATTATTAGTTCAATTTCTAACCGTATCTTTCAATAAATGAAGATGATGACTGAAAAATCTTTAAAAAATTAATTTTAGTAGTCAATTGGATTCTAATTTTTGATTTATTTGAATTTGATTTTTTGATTTCTTTGGAGTATTTATTCATCATTCTTATTATGGAAAGAGACGGTTGGTTAGATTAGAAAATGTGGTTAAAGCACTGATGACTGATAGACATGTTTCTCAAAATTACTTGAAGTTTTTCAAAAAATTTTGGGAAGCAAAGGGAAATGAGGGTTACAGTACACTATGACAGCTTAATTCAGAAAATAATCTTTAAGTTTTTTCTTTTTTTTTTAGAAAATAGATATTGGTTTTGAGTTAGAAACTGAACTTTTATTTAAAAAAAAAGTTGAAAGTTTTAAATTATTGAAATGGAAAAAAAAAACTTTAGTTTTTTATAAAAAAAAAAAAACAAGAGTTAGGGAATGAGCGTGGTGGAAAGTTATTAGTGAAAAAAAAAAAACTTATGAATAGAATTAATGTGAAATTTATTATATTTTTTTTTTCAGTTTGAAATGTTGACGGGTTCACTGCCGTTTCAGGGAGGAAATCGGAAGGAAACAATGGTTCAAATTTTAAAAGCAAAATTAGGCATGCCACAATTTCTCTCACCTGATGCACAATCACTTCTCAGAGCATTGTTCAAACGAAATCCAGCTAATAGACTAGGAGCAGGTAAACAAATTTATTGTTATGTAGAAACTTAAAATTTCAGTGTATTGTTATCTTATTTTATCTTTTTATATTTACTTTAGGTGGTGTTGAGGAAATTAAAACTCATNAATTTCAGTGTATTGTTATCTTATTTTATCTTTTTATATTTACTTTAGGTGGTGTTGAGGAAATTAAAACTCATTGTTTCTTTGATTCCATTGATTGGGTAAAATTATATAAAAAAGAAGTGATTCCACCGTTCAAACCTTCTGTAGCAACCACAGCTGATGATGCATTTTATTTTGACTCTGAATTTACATCTCGAACGCCCAAGGGTAAGTAGAGAAGAAAGAAAAAAAAACTCTCNGCATTTTATTTTGACTCTGAATTTACATCTCGAACGCCCAAGGGTAAGTAGAGAAGAAAGAAAAAAAAACTCTCATGAATTTTAATAGACTGAGAGACTGTTTCATTTAAAAGGACTCTCTGAGAATTGAAGAAATTTAAATATTTGCAACTCTGATTTTCTCTTTTGTTTTATTTTTTTTTCTTTTTAGATTCTCCGGGAGTACCACCGAGTGCCAATGCNTACATCTCGAACGCCCAAGGGTAAGTAGAGAAGAAAGAAAAAAAAACTCTCTCATGAATTTTAATAGACTGAGAGACTGTTTCATTTAAAAGGACTCTCTGAGAATTGAAGAAATTTAAATATTTGTAACTCTGATTTTCTCTTTTGTTTTATTTTTTTTCTTTTTAGATTCTCCGGGAGTACCACCGAGTGCCAATGCTCATGAATTATTCCGTGGGTTCAGTTTCATTGCTTCCTGCCTCCTCGACGACAATATGAATAGCACAAGTGAAGGGTCTATGACCAAGAGCATGTCCTCATCGTCATCCGGCTCAGTTTCTTCTGTTAGTACTATCAAAGAAACAAAACCTACTCCTGGAAGATTTAAATCTGTAAGAAAAACTTCATAACAAAAATTAATTTGAAAGGATTAATGCGGAAGAACGTGGAGAGAGGATTTATCCAATTTTNATTTGAAAGGATTAATGCGGAAGAACGTGGAGAGAGGATTTATCCAATTTTCATTTAAATTGGAATAGAAAGTGGAAATTCTAAGCGAGATGATAGGATTCTTTACTCTTTTACTAGGGGTCTACCTTTTCATATTGCACACTTTCACACTTTCACAGAAGTGTGAAGGAGAAGTGCGAAACTCCTCCCCAGAAAGTGTAAAGAACCAATTACAGAAGCGCAGAAAAACAGGTCTCACCCGAAAAAATTTTATACTTGAGCACTTTCACACTTTCACAGAAGTATTTACAAAAGTGTGAAAACACGCCCCGAAATTCAAAATTTGCCAATGAGACTCCACAGCGGGACAAAGTGTGAAAGTGTGAAAGTGATCAGATAATTTTTTTCACACTTGCTTACAACTTCTTATTTCTCCATCAATTAAAAACTTCAGATTTTCGATTTTAAATTGTTTTCAAGATTTTGATCAACGACATTGATAATGTTTGATAGGATTTATTATTTATTAGCGTTTATTATACTGTAATTATTGCGTAACTATCGCAAATACATAACGGACGTGAGTTTTAAATAACCCTAAATAAATTAACGAAATTTTGAAAATTTAGCCTTATTTGATTTTTTTCCCATTTGGATTATTTAATTATTACTACTTCAAACCTAGGGCTCACCCGATTCCTCTTCACACTTTTGCACACTTTAGTACAGAAAGAGTTGAAATATTTTCAAGTGTGAAGGGTATAAGGTCTCACCCGCTGTAGCTTCACACTCATGCGCGCTTCAACATAAAAGTGTGCAATAAAGTCATCTGTGAAAGTGTGAAACTAAAAAGGTAGACCCCTGCTCTCTCTCTCTCTCTCTCTCTCTCTCTTTATCTATGTCAAGAGATAATTTTTGAAGATGGAAGAGATGTTGGAAGGAAAAAGTTCATTTTCATCAATTTCCGATTTTTCTACGACGTGAATTTGTGAGTTTTATGAAAGATGAAAGTGAAAGATGAATTATGATACGGTTTATAATTTCTGTCCTCAAATGTCTCTTGTGATGATCGATGAAGAGAAAAGCAGGAGAAAAAAAAAAGTTGGATTATTAAATTTCCGCTTAGCATTTCTAAGTCTTAATAAGTGTAGAAAGGTATGAATATTATTATTAAGAAAAAAAAAATACATTTAGAAACACTGTTTTTTTATCAATATAAAGTAATTCTTATGTAATTTTTACTATAGATAATACGAACGAGTAATATACTGGATGATTATGAAATGGGAGAAGAAATTGCAAAAGGTGCGTATGCTTCTTGTCGTCGAGCTGTACATCGAATATCAAAGACGGAACATGCCGTGAAGGTGAAGCGATTACATTTACAGATTAAGCATTTACTGAATGTGAGTTCAGTTGATGAAGGTTTTTTTTTAATTTCTATTCTAGATTATCACAAAAGGAAAGAAGGATTGGCATGATGAAGTGGATATTTTACTNTGCGCGCTTCAACATAAAAGTGTGCAATAAAGTCATCTGTGAAAGTGTGAAACTAAAAAGGTAGACCCCTACTCTCTCTCTCTCTCTCTCTCTCTTTATCTATGTCAAGAGATAATTTTTGAAGATGCAAGAGATGTTGGAAGGAAAAAGTTCATTTTCATTTTTCTACGACGTGAATTTGTGAGTTTTATGAAAGATGAAAGTGAAAGATGAATTATGATACGGTTTATAATTTCTGTCCTCAAATGTCTCTTGTGATGATCGATGAAGAGAAAAGCAGGAGAAAAAAAAAAGTTGGATTATTAAATTTCCGCTTAGCATTTCTAAGTCTTAATAAGTGTAGAAAGGTATGAATATTATTATTAAGAAAAAAAAAATACATTTAGAAACACTGTTTTTTTATCAATATAAAGTAATTCTTATGTAATTTTTACTATAGATAATACGAACGAGTAATATACTGGATGATTATGAAATGGGAGAAGAAATTGCAAAAGGTGCGTATGCTTCTTGTCGTCGAGCTGTACATCGAATATCAAAGACGGAACATGCCGTGAAGGTGAAGCGATTACATTTACAGATTAAGCACTTACTGAATGTGAGTTCAGTTGATGAAGGTTTTTTTTTTTAATTTCTATTCTAGATTATCACAAAAGGAAAGAAGGATTGGCATGATGAAGTGGATATTTTACTTCGACATTCCCAGCATCCACATATTGTTAGCCTCTATACTGTAAGTTTAGTTTGGAAGTAAATTTTGATATAAGATTTTGATTAAGTATTGATTTTATTTTATTTTTTCGATAGGTTTACGAGGACTCGTCAAATGTCTATTTGGTGACTGAACTTTTACGAGGTGGTGAATTATTGGATAAAATTTTATCTCAGAAGAGGTTATCTGAGAGAGAAGCGGCGGATGTGATGGCGGTTTTAGCTGAGACTATAGCCTATCTTCATCGAAATGGGGTAAGAAAATTATAATTATTATTGAAACGAAAAGATGATGTTTTTTTTTGTTATTTTTTTGTTACAAAGTATAAGAATTTGTTTTAAAATAATTATTTACACAGGTAGTTCATCGTGACCTCCAACCAGCCAATATTGTATACTCAGATAAAACTCAACGACCTGAAGGCCTTCGTCTCTGTGACTTTGGTTTTGCAAAGCAGCTGAGAGCAGAAAATGGACTCCTTATGACGCCTTGTTATACAGCCAATTTTGTTGCTCCTGAAGTGCTCAAAAAGCAAGGTTATGATGCCGCCTGTGATATTTGGTCTCTTGGGGTTGTCCTGTTTACTATGTTGTCAGGGTAGGTAAAAATAGTTTAAAATTACTTAATATGNATTTGGTCTCTTGGGGTTGTCCTGTTTACTATGTTGTCAGGGTAGGTAAAAATAGTTTAAAATTACTTAATATGGTTTTTAAATAATTTAAAAAAAAAACATTTTTTTTTGTTGTATTTGTAGAAAAACTTTTTTTTTTGTTGTATTTGTAGAAAAACACCGTTTGCGACCGGAGGAAGCGATACACCTGCTACAATTTTATCNTTTTTTTTTTGTTGTATTTGTAGAAAAACACCGTTTGCGACCGGAGGAAGCGATACACCTGCTACAATTTTATCTCGAATCGGTACAGGAACTCTTGATATAAGTTCTGGTAATTGGACCTTTATCTCCGCTCCTGCAAAGGATTTGGTGCTGAAAATGTTGGCAGTAGACCCTAGTAGACGACCAAATGCAGTTCAAGTGGTCAATCACCCATGGATACAAAACAGATATTCCCTTCCGTCCCACNTAGTAGACGACCAAATGCAGTTCAAGTGGTCAATCACCCATGGATACAAAACAGATATTCCCTTCCGTCCCACTCCCTTCCCATTGACTGTCAACCAGCTGCCCTCAAAGTATGAAAATTTATTATTAATTTATAAAAACTATGGGGCAATTCCCGTAATTGTATAGAGCGCCTGATAGTATTAAGGCTCATAGTACTTTGAGATTATAGAAAATTTACAGGAACGAAAATGATAGAAAAGTTGTGATAGAATTAACAGCTGTCTATTTTTAACCGAAATGTGTAAGGAAGATTATCAAGGGGACAACTAGCCTGTGTTCATAAAGTCACTACACAGTTGAGANGCCAATTCCCGTAATTGTATAGAGCGCCTGATAGTATTAAGGCTCATAGTACTTTGAGATTATAGAAAATTTACTGGAACGAAAATGATAGAAAAGTTGTGATAGAATTAACAGCTGTCTATTTTTAACCGAAATGTGTAAGATTATCAAGGGGACAACTAGCCTGTGTTCATAAAGTCACTACACAGTTGAGAAAATCTGTTCCCATCCCCACAACTCCTCTCAAACAGAATTTGTTTCTCTTGAGTTTGAGTGGAGAGGATTGTATTGAGGGACTATGACATTTATACATGCCTCTGAGTAGATTAGAACTAGCGGGAGCCTCATAGTTTTTTCAACCAATCAGAGACCTCCAAAATGAGTCACGTTTCATAGTTGTATTAATCTCATAGTTTCATAGTNTTTTTTTTTTTTTTGCAAATTACCCTTTGTTAGCTTTTCCCTAAGTTTACGACCATTCCGCGCGAAAAAAAAGGAATCTCCGACTCCCAGGCAGAGATGCTAAATTGCAAGATAATTTGAAAAAAAATAGCACAAAGGTTGAACCGCTCAAGTAGTTAACCATGCATTTATCTAGAAAGTGACCGGAAACATTATTAGAAATTTTTTTTTGCAACTTTTTTTTTGCACATTCACAGTTTAATAGAAGTGCATTACTCATATTTTCACAAGCTTTATTGCTCAGCATCAAACGCCTTTAATTTGGAGAATAATGAATGAGCGAATCTTTCCTTTTTTTTTTTTTTTTTTTTTTTTTTGAAATTGATTTAGTGAACACTTTTAAAACATTCCTTTTTCGATGGCTGTTCGTCTTTTTAATACTTTAACAAAAAAAAATATAAATTGTACCTCAACAATATAGAGAAATGTCTAACCATTTTTTTAAAAACTCATTAATTTTTCTGGTCCAAATCTCAATGGGATTTTTTAATTGAGATGAGAACAATAATGCCAAATTTAGGTTAATTGTAAAGAGAATATTATTAATGTATAAAACAAAAATTTAGTCTTAAATAATGTAAAACTTTTTCCTTTCACAAATCATCAACAACGAGACAAAGGTTTAAAAAATTTTAAAGTTCAACTAAAGGTCAAAGGTCGAATTATTGTGATTTATTAATTCCACCAATTGGAGGTGAATTTTTTTTTTTTTTTTTTTTGTTAAATCTCAATTTCAATCAAATTTCGTTTGAGTTGTGTAAAGTACTTAACTAATATTAATTGTCAAAAAGAAATACATCGTAACAATTTGCAGCGGAAAATAAAAATAAAACGCGTAAAGTTTATTTTTGTTTAAATTGTTCAAATTACAATAATAATTAATTAATTAATTGATTAATTATGAGTGTAATTTTGAGCAATTTTGAACCCTAGTTTTGATCAGAGCAGGTTTGATTACAGAAAAAAAGTAATCAGATTACTGATTACATGATTACAGCCAAAAATGAGTAATCGATTATTAATCATGATTATGATTACATTTTGGAGTAATCATAATCATAGATTAGTANTTTTTTTTTTTTTTTTTTTGTTAAATCTCAATTTCAATCAAATTTCGTTTGAGTTGTGTAAAGTACTTAACTAATATTAATTGTCAAAAAGAAATACATCGTAACAATTTGCAGCGGAAAATAAAAGTAAAACGCGTAAAGTTTATTTTTGTTTAAATTGTTCAAATTACAATAATAATTAATTAATTAATTAATTATGAGTGTAATATTGAGCAATTTTGAACCCTAATTTTGATGGATCAAAATCATTTATTTTTGATAGGCAATAGTTGAATGACCTCTGANTAATCATGTAATCATGTAATCAAACCTGCTCTGGTTTTGATGGATCAAAATCATTTATTTTTGGATAGTTTTCGATAGACAAAAATTTTTCCCGCTTATTTTTGAATTTTTGAAATTTTAAAACTTTTGGCTGAATTTTTAAATTTTAATATAAAATTGTAACGAAAGCGATACAAATAGTTCATCCTTTCCCTTTCATCGAATTTCAGGTTAGCAGACAACAAAATCAATTATTAGTAGTGATTGTTCAAGCTTTGA
>NIPM01000441.1:123882-138537 GCA_002738285.1 Holacanthella duospinosa | reverse complement strand
ATTTCAAATGACGATTTCCTCACTTGCTTCATGAACTGCGTTTCGTTGACTTCTTGACTGCATTCGTATAAATAAATATCCGTTCGAAACTTGGAGACAATACCCAACGATGTCATCTCGTGGATAATGCTGATGTTTTCTTCAAATCCCTCTCCAACTTGAATTGGAGCAGCGTAGATTTCGGGGTGTTCCATGTGAAAGTGGTGTTGTAACTCCAAGTGGTTTGAGAAAGTCTTGCTGCAATGGAAGCATGTGTGGTGACGATACGCATCCAGGATTTCCATGTTCGTAGAGGGGAGTGAGTTGGGAGCTGGATCTATGAAGTCTGCATGTGTTTCATCAAAATGATTGTTTAAGTCTTGACGACTATTGTAACTTGTATCACAAATGATACAAGCGAACGTAGGAATATCGTCTTCTGTATCGAGAAAATCTGCATGATATTCAACGAAATGATGATCCAAATCATCAATAACAACTTCACAAATTGGACATTTTTCATGAAATCGTCCTTTCTTAGATGATTACGTAGATGATGGTGAGGTACCTCCGTTTGTTCTTTTGGATACCATACTTCAAGAAGATGTATATAAAAAATAATAAAATAAAATAAATAAAAAGTTTAAAATAAAATATTGGTGAGCAATCAGATTTTCAATTATATTTTTGAGAGAAAGAAAGAAACACGAATGTTTAAATTTTGGTGAGAGCTGTTTTTGAGAGAGAGAAATGTGTTAAAAATTTGAGAGGGAGGTGTTCTGTGAGGAAAACTTTGATTATGAATCATGATTTAAGCTGGCTACATGACCGGTTTATATACTTTAAGTTGCGGATTTAGAAAGGAGTAACTTTTACTCGAAATTACTATTTTGAAACTTGTGGTAGAGGATTATGAGAGATTAAATTATAAATATACAAGTTAGAAGAGGTAATTCTTATTTCGGAGCAAGAGCAGACAAGAATTCTCAGAATTTGTATTACTTATGCTAAATTGGAAGTCTTTAAATGAAAGGTGTTTGGAGTCTTTAAGTGAAGGGTGTTTGGAGTCTTTAAGTGAAGGGTGTTTGGAGTCTTTAAGTGAATGCGGGCGGGACCCCCAGAGCGGCCGGGCGGGCGGGCGGCCTCCCCCAGGGCGGGCGGGCGGCCTCCCTCATAGTATATGACAGGTTTAAACATGCTTGGATGAGTTTGTGGAATGTGGCAACACCGCATGTGAATTCTCAGGTTCATAGGTTTGTCGAATGTGGAGAATGTGACTTCTTAGGATCATAAGCTATGGCAAGTTTCAACATGTTTGGATAAGTTTCCGAGATGTGGCAACATCGCGGACTTAGATAGACAGCAAACTTAGGCTCGCATCTCCGTGTAATGTAGCAACAATGGTGACTTGTGTCGGTGGAAATACCTAGTGTAGTGTGAATTTAGCAACACTGCTGACTTAGGAGGATGATCGGTGGAAATACTTAGGGATGAGAATACTTGTGTTCATAGGCTCAGACAGGTTTAAACATGTTTTGATAAATTTGCGAGATGTGGCAACACCACAGACTTGGGTCGCTGGATTGTGAACTACTTAGGTTCTTAGGTACGTGGACTGTAGGCAATGAAAATACTTGTATTCATAGCTTATGACAGGTTTAAACATGATTAGACAAGTTTCTGGAATGTGGCAACGCCGCAGACTTTGGTCAATGCTTGCGGTGTTACTTGGGTTCTTAGGTCCGTGAACGGTGGAAATAATTTGGGTCCACGCATGCTACTAGAGTTTGGATGTTTCATTGGTGAAAATAAATTTTGGAGTCTTGTAGTGGGGGGTGTGTGACCGAATTCAACTGTACAGAATGAGAATACATAGGTTCCTGACGGTGGAAATAATTTGGGTCCACGCATGCTACTAGAGTTTGGATGTTTCATTGGTGAAAATAAATTTTGAAGTTTTGTAGTGGTGGGTGTGTGACCGAATTCAACTGTACAGAATGAGAATACATAGGTTCCTGGGTTCATAGATGACTGTGCTGTAGGAAGTACCTTAAGTCTTCGAGATGTGGCAACATCGCAGACTTAGGTCAAATGGCTGGTGAGTTACTTAGGTTCTTAGGTTTGTTGTGGAGAATGCGAATTCTTAGGTTCATAGGCTATGTGCAGACTTAGCTCAATGGACGGTGAGTTACTTAGGTTCTTAGGTCCGTGGACGGTGGACCTCGCGACAGGTTTTAACATGTTTGAACTTAATACTTAGGGTCTTCCATCCCAACAATAATCCAAGACTTACGTTGTTTATCAATAATAATAAATTTTGAGGTCTTAGGGTGTAAGGGTGTCTGGCTCAGTTATACTGTAACCTGTGGAGGGACAACTTAGGGTCTTAGGGTCAAAGGCTTTTAGGCTGAAAGGCTCTTAGGGTGAAAGGGTCTTAGGGTCAAAGGCTCTTGTGGTGAAAGGCTCTTAGGGTCTTAGGGTCAAAGGCTCTTAGGGTGAAAGGCTCTTAGGGTCAAAGGGTCTTAGGGCGAACAAAAATATATTTTGGCCGCCATTTTGTATGCGAAATCACCCTCGAACACTCTACTGTAATGTNGAAAGGCTCTTAGGGTCAAAGGGTCTTAGGGCGAACAAAAATAGATTTTGGCCGCCAATTTGTATGCGAAATCACCCTCGAACACTCTACTGTAATGAAGTATCATTGTAAAAAATTTTGCTCGGAAGTCGATAGCATTGGTGTACAAAGTTATATATTTCTGGTAGCCTGATCTTCACCTTTTCTAGGAGTACATCTCTTCTGATTTCGTTGAAAGCGTTTTTGAAGTCTATTTTGATGAATATTTTAGTTCTTTCATGATCGTTTGAAAAATAGGTTCGGGCAGCGTGCACTCCTGCTTCTGCTACTCCTCGAACGCCTACTCCTAGTTGATTTTGGAGGAATTCGTGGGATAAAAGCTCTGAAATACGTTTGGTGATGATTTTAGCTGCTAGTCTTCGCCATGTGTTTCCTATGACGATGGGCCGAATCCCTCCTCAATTGTTTGTACACATTTGCTCGTCTAAATAGAATGCATATCTGATTTTAAAACTGAAGTTAAAACAGTCGAAACTCATCTAAAGTATGAATAAGGCATGTTGCTAGTTGTGCAGTTTGAGATCATAACAGTGACGTCACTTCTACTTAAGAGAAAGAGAATTTGAGAAGAGATTGCATACCGTCATTCCCTATCTTAAGTTTTCTGCACTAACTCCATATAATATGTGTCTCGTCCTTCCTGACGCTGTACTCACGCATAGCGGAGCTTCTGCGTACTTCATGTGTACACAACTTCCAAGTGTTTGTAAAAACTCGGGACTAATAACAGAACCGTTAGACCCGTCACCAACCTCACAGTGTATAAGAATTTGTCAAAAACAAGGTTTGTCATTAGCTGGTGGCGTACAGGCCTTTGTCGAAACAAAATCTACAAGCGCCTTTCTAAACACTTGTGAGTTCCTCTTTCTGATAACTTAGCTTACTTAAATCCACGTCGGTAAGGATTAGTTCTTTTGTTCTTCATACTAGACGCTATTGTAAAACCAACAATGAGATACACCTCAAAATGGCGAGACCACAGAGCCGTATCCTACTTAAAATATCGCCGACGGAACATAACTTTTCCCAGTGTCTCATAATTGATGCAAAAATTAAAATTTACAAAATATTTCTATTAAACAAATTCAACGTAATTAGATTAATTTCAGTGAAAGATAGGTGATCTTTACACTAAGTTTATCTGAATTATTATCTTGGTTATAAAAATTTTTTAAGCTGAACCAAACTTGCCCACACAAAAATAGAGTTAAGTCGTTAGTTGACATATTTTAGCAGATTTGATGAGAAAATTGTTGGTTGAGAGAATGAACTCAACCCCAGAACTCTAACACAATTACTTTTAGAAACTTTTCTTCACGAACTGATAAAAAATTGAGCTGGAAATTACCCTTCCAGTTCCCAAAACTGAGAATTTGACTGAGACAACTGAAGTGCATAAACTAAAACTCACTCAAAGGTCCCATCAATATCGCTCGCAGAAATGGGCATAAAAGAATAAAAAATTATTGCAGTGAATAGTCTCATTACGGAATTGAGTTAGTCAAACAATACATTGGGAATAATATCTATTGTTTACGCTCAGCTAGAATTTTGCAAAAAAAATTCTAAAATAACTGCAACTTTACAGTAATTTTGCAGCAAATGTCGAAATGACAAATTGAAAATTTTTTTAAAGGTAATTTAATTAGGTAAACTTAGGTTAGATATAGATTAGGTATCTGGCAAGCCCTATTGACGCTCAAGATATAATTTCCAAAAATAAATAAATAAGTAAACTTTGCTAAATCGTTGAAAATTGATTATATTTTTTTTTCACGGAATTTATCGTATGCTGTATTTAACAAATTCAACAAAAATTTTTATATCAAGGTATATTAATAATTTCAATTATTTCAAGATAGTAATAAAACAAAATAAATAACTAAAATAAATAATAATAAATAACAAAGGGATTTTCTGCACAAAGGGTTAATCCCAATTTAAGTGGAACAGTGAGGAAAAACGGTAAACTCCTAGAGTGTTATTTAAATGGAGCTGGTTGTCTGAATATCATGACCAGCTCCAACATTTAAAAAACGCTCTGTATATTTCCATCAAGAAAAAAAAAACCCAAACCCTAAATAAAATAAATTCAAAACTTCTCTAGGCTATTTTTTCTTCTTCTCTTTCTTTATATACACATATTTCCTTTTACACTACAAAAATCTCATTTTCTCTGTTCCCCTTCTACACGCATAGTGTATTTATACACTCACCTAACACATGTCACAAATATCTTAGGATATTTTCAACAAAAAATAATTTTAACCAAAAAATTTTTTTTTCCTCTCCCCTTCATCTACATTTTTTTCTTCTTTTTTTTTCTACTCTTATCTTTTCTCTACGCCTTTCTTTTATTTTATTATACCATATGCCAGGTACAGTGTAACCTGACTACAAATAAGAGAACTTAAATACAAATTCTCAAATTATGAATCCAATGTATGGACATTGGTCAGGAATACATTAAACATTTCCTGTTGAGAGAGTAGNTCAAGATAGTAATAAAACAAAATAAATAACTAAAATAAATAATAATAAATAACAAAGGGATTTTCTGCACAAAGAGTTAATCCCAATTTAAGTGGAACAGTGAGGAAAAACGGTAAACTCCTAGAGTGTTATTTAAATGGAGCTGGTTGTCTGAATTTCATGACCAGCTCCAACATTTAAAAAACGCTCTGTATATTTCCATCAAGAAAAAAAAAACCCAAACCCTAAATAAAATAAATTCAAAACTTCTCTAGGCTATTTTTTCTTCTTCTCTTTCTTTATATACACATATTTCCTTTTACACTACAAAAATCTCATTTTCTCTGTTCCCCTTCTACACGCATAGTGTATTTATACACTCACCTAACACATGTCACAAATATCTTAGGATATTTTCAACAAAAAATAATTTTAACCAAAAAAATTTTTTTTCCTCTTCCCTTCATCTACATTTTTTTCTTCTTTTTTTTCTACTCTTATCTTTTCTCTACGCCTTTCTTTTATTTTATTATACCATATGCCAGGTACAGTGTAACCTGACTACAAATAAATACAATTCTCAAATTATGAATCCAATGTATGGACATTGGTCAGGAATACATTAAACATTTCCTGTTGAGAGAGTAGGCCAGTGTATTGACACTGGTCAAGTGTAAACAAAATTTTTTTCCCAAGGCATTGGAAAAGGAGACCAGTGTATTAACACTGGTCAAGTGTAAAATAAAATTTTTTTTTAACAATTATACTAGGAGACCAGTGTATTGACACTGGTCCAGTGTAATTAAAAACTTTTCAACTATTAAAGTAATAGACCAGTGTATTGACACTGGTCCAGTGTAATTCAAAAATTTCAACTATCGAAGTAATAGATCAGTGAATTGACACTGGTCAAGTGTAAATAAATATTTTTTCCTCACCATTGAGAGAGTAGACCAGTGTAGTGACACGGGTCAAGTGTAAATAATCAAATCAAACATCGGTTTAGAGGACCAATGTATTAACATTGGCCCAGTGAATTCCAAACTAAATTTGTATAAATGAACCAATGTCCTTACATTGGTAAAGTGTAACTATACAAATTTTTTTTTCCTCTCATCTCCATTCTTTTAGAGGACCAATGCATTAACATTGGTCCAGTGAATTGCTATCTTCATTTTCTCAGAATAAACCAATGTAAGGACATTGGGTCAGTGTAACTTAAATTACATCAAACAACAAATTTTCTCCCATTTCTCTTTTCGAAATATTTTCTAAGCAAATTTTACTGCAAGTTTATTCAAACTAGATATTATTTTTTTTAAAGATTCACATAGAATTACCATCCCATGCAAATTTACCAAATTCACAAAATTTTTCTCATCTACACTGCATTAGAGAAATTTTTTTACACGTCTACATTTATACTACACACATCCCATGCAAATAAAAAAAAATTTTTCTTCTCGTTTCTTCATTCCTTCTACAAATGATTTTTTCACCCTTCCCAAAAGCATAGTCCACCATAACAACCCATTTCTTCAAGATTAATTCAACCAGATATGAATTACAGGTTCTACAAAATATAATAAATATTCATTTATACAATTATCATCATTCACTTCAANATTCACATAGAATTACCATCCCATGCAAATTTACCAAATTCACAAAATTTTTCTCATCTACACTGCATTAGAGAGATTTTTTTACACGTCTACATTTATACTACACACATCCCATGCAAATAAAAAAAATTTTTTCTTCTCGTTTCTTCATTCCTTCTACAAATGATTTTTTCACCCTTCCCAAAAGCATAGTCCACCATAACAACCCATTTCTTCAAGATTAATTTAACCAGATATGAATTACAGGTTCTACAAAATATAATAAATATTCATTTATACAATTATCATCATTCACTTCAAATTTTAAAGTTAAACAATTTTACCTTTTTTAGTGAGAACCACCAAGTAATGGGCTTGTAAATTAACCCTGTCATATTTATCCAAAATATGAGGATGAGTAGTGAGTAAGGTGGCCACTACGTCACAATAAATCCTTAAACTTTCAACATCTTCATTAAGGTCAAGAATCAGCTCTTCTGCTGATTTTCGCAGATTCTTCAGGAGGCAAATATTATTTAACCAAAGGTGAAGAGACACCTTTCCCCCCACCTTTTCACTGTAAATTGTCCCTCCTTCAATATTCCAACACATGTTATCAATGTATTGAAATTCCTCGATCAATTGGCGAACAGCTCCAACTAGATAGAAATCATTCCACGTCCTTGGTTGGGAGCCCCACTGCTTCAATTTCTCTACAATAAACGCCCCTTTTAAGGCGACTTTATCTGTGAGACATTTCTGGACAAAGTAAAATAATAATAACACTATATACCATTATTAATATTATTTATATGAAACACTTATAAAAATTTACGTTCGATCCAAGACTCCCAGAGATTCCAACCAAGCTTCCAGGGTTGGAGAATCCACAACTAATTCAGCCATTGGTTTGAATTAACAAAATTTTTTTTATAAAAAATGCACAAAATAATGTAAAGAGTTCTACTCACTGAACTAAGCAAACCGTACTAACTTCTACACACCTTTCTATACGCAGTTTCTTTAAAAATCAAAGTGCGTGTGTTTAGATTATTTTTAGATTTCATCTCATTTCCAACAGCAACCATTTCACTAACATTACAAGCGATCTATAATAAAGTTTGACCTACATTCGGCACTTTTTTGCGGTTTGCTTAGTTAGTACGTACTAAAATTTTTGCAAAACTTCTTCAAGTAAGAAGTTTATTACCTTTTCAATAGAAAACACTAACACAGTTTTCTATTCTTATATTAAAATTTATAATAATTCTCCATTGAATTGAACTACACCAACAATAATCATTTCTTCTACATTATACTACTACGCTCCTATCAGGTAAGAATTCCAAATCCCTTTCAGCAATAAGTGACNTGAACTACACCAACAATAATCATTTCTTCTACATTATACTACTACGCTTCTATCAGGTAAGAATTCCAAATCCCTTTCAGCAATAAGTGACTGAGTCTAAACTATTATTATAAAATAACCTTGTGAAATTTTTCAAAAACCAACAGTGACTAACTAATATAACGCAAATTACGAATTTCACAACGTTACGAGTCATCTCGTTTACTAGTGATTTAAATTGCATAACAGTTGAAAGTAATATTGTGAATACGTTCATAATATACTTTCACCTTTACAATGACCACCACTCAAGCCCTCAAGCCCGTTTACCTCCAGTGTCCCCTCCCACTTGCAGTGCTCTCGCCACTGAGAGTGCTAGTGATTTTTTAGAAGCATTTTCCTTATGTGCCGGTGCCAATGACTGGAGTGAGGAAATTATGGCCACACAATTTCCTCTCACTCTACGTTCTGCAGCACTTGATTGGTTTTTCAACCACATAAGTGCTTTGAAGCTGAAACACATACGCGACTCAACTAACTACAGAGATCCAACATTCAAAGAATTGAAAGAAGCTTTCGTTCATGTGTTTAGCCGTCGCTCTTACAGAGACAAGGTTATGGAAAGAATTCTCAATCGTAAAAAACGCGAATCAGAAACAGTGGACGCCTTTGTCCAAGTTTTCAGTAAGTTACTGAATTTTTATGATTCACGAATGGAAGAAACGGATAAGATTCGTTTCATTTCACGCGCAGTGCCAGTTAAGCATCTAGCGCAATGTTGGCAAAATAATCCAACAACACTTGAACAGTTTTGCGATAATTATCGTAATGCTGAATATGTTGAATCAATTATTCACAAATCGGAATCAGAATCAGTACTAGCTGTTAAATCAGTGGAAATTGCAAAGGAAGTCGCTATTAACGCTATAGTAGAGGCAGCGATAGCAGCCTCTACTCAAGCGTTACAGAGTGAACCTAAGCAGTCCAGGTTACAGCCATTTACCAATACAGTGAGCCATAAGTTTAATTCTACACAGGTCAGTACATCATAGTCTCCCCACCAATTCAATCAAGAACCTAACATTCCAAATACTGGCTCATGTTATCGCTGTGGTATGATTGGACATCAACGCGCATTGTGCACACGTAAATTGTTTTGTTCAACACATAACTCCACAAATCATGACAGTTCAGTTTGTCGTGGAGTATTTCCTCAATCCAATTCTTTAAACAATTATGGGGGAGCACCTCACTCCAACTCAGTGATGCGACCACCCAGGTTCTTTGCCCTACGTGGTTTCATGAATCGTCCGAATCGTCCTATTCCTACGAATCGGATGATTTCAACCAACAATTTCCAAATACGTGCTCCCCCGAACCAAGCCCCATATTTTCGACAACCAATTCGTCAGGGACAATACATACGTCCACATACATTTCCAACAACAACTACGCAGACCTTTCAAAATCAACGAAACCAGTAAATAATCCTTCTGATTTACTTACCTCTAAATTAGCACATGATCCAAAAGAAAATATTTCATTTATTACAAATTCTAATTCATTAATATTACAAATCGGCATGGGATGCGGCCTCATCCGTATACCAATTTCAATTAATGGGTTTTCAGTGCTAGCACTTTTAGACACTGGCGCTACAAAATCATTACTACATAGTGATTTTGCTTCTCAAATGGATCCACTCCATTCTAATATTCAGTTAGTAGGAATAACTAATGATTTTCTTCGCATTTTAGGTGTATCTAAGTTTTTTATTAAAATTGGGGAATACGTTACTACATTTCCACTTATTGTAGTCCACGATTTTAAATTGCCAGCATTATTAGGGGGTGATTTTTTCCAACATGCAGCCTCGGTAATAAATTTTAGAGATAATTTGCTTCAAATTGGTAATCAAACATTACCAATTCATTTAGTGACCTCCACTCATCCTAGTAAACCTTCCATTTGTATCACAACTCACTACTTTCCTTCAAAAGTTTCTTATCAACTGCCCTCTAATGCCGAAAGTGAAGTGCACAAATTAATATTTTATCCGCAATCATTCATTCTTCATGATATTTTAGGCGGTTTAANCCTCTAATGCCGAAAGTGAAGTGCACAAATTAATATTTTATCCGCAATCATTCATTCTTCATGATATTTTAGGCTGTTTAATCATTCTTAACTCTGATCAAGTTGAGAATAATTTAACTTCCTCTGTAATAACCACTTCACAGCTAAACGCTAGGTTACCTACTCTACAATTATCATCAATCGTACATTCTCCCATTTATTCTACGATAAACAAACACAGTAAACATATCCTCAGGGATGGTTCTAACAAAAAAGCCCTCAGGGAAGGTTTATTAACAAATATCTTCAGGGAAGGTTCTAATAAAAAGGCCCTCAGGGAAGGTTTAATAACAAATACCCTCAGGGATGGTTCATTACCAAATATCCTCAGGGGCATAAAGTCAAATAAAGTTGAGATATGGCCATTAAGCCAACATGACAATTTCGCTGTCCCCTCATGTTCCGATACAGCTGTAACATACCATCAAATAACGGAATGTGAATCAGACTGCGGAATGATTCCGGAATCGAGTCAATTTTATTTAGAAAATACCCTCAGGGATGGTCCAATAAATGAAAACACCCTCAGGGATGGTTCAATAATTGAAAATACCCTCAGGGATGGCTCAATAAATAAAATACCCTCAGGGAAGGTCCAATAAGTGAAAATATCCTCAGGGAAGGCTCAATGAATAATACCCTCAGGGATGGCTCAATAAATAATATCCTCAGGGATGGCTCAATAGTAAATACCCTCAAGGATGGCTCAATGAATAATACCCTCAGTGATGGCTCAATGAATAATACCCTCAAGGATGGCTCAATAGTAAACACCCTCAGGGAAGGCTCAATGAATAATACCCTCAGGGAAGGCTCATTAAGTCCAATCACCACGGCAACACTTGCACATATTACCCCCAGGGATGGTCATATAAGCCCGATGGTCTTGGCAAACTCAAAAGTTTTTAAAAAATGGGAGACTGCACTGCCTAATTTAACTTATTTAATTAAATTACCTAGTACATCCGCAGCTTTATTAGAAAATACACATTCTAGAATGCCAAAAATATTAAATACTATAGTTAAACTACAACAGCGACACCCCACTACACATAATAAACAATTTTCACACAACCCTAGTAGTTCCAGTACTTCACCAAATTCACTTTGTGGTTGTAAATCTATTCCTTGTGAAAATTTTCGTATTCTATCAGCAATTCCTCAACAATTGCTTAATTTTGATGAAATCACAAGACTACATATACATTCCTTATTTAAACTTTTGGATCACATAACTGTAGTGGAGCATAGATTACAATTAGAAGAATTATTACTGGAATACCATGACGTTTTTTCTCATAATGATGAGGATATTGGTTGTATTCGACACTATAAGCATGAACTACACCTGAAACCAGGTGCAAAACCAGTGCAACAACCACCTTATCGGAAAAGTCATCAAATTAGGGAATTTGAAGCCAAAACCATGGCTAAACTAAAGAGTCAGGGAATAATGATTGAAATTGAAAGTGAGTGGGCTTCACCTACTCATACAGTCATTGGTGGACATCGACAAGCCACAGGACAAGACTCATGGAGATTTTGTGTAGACTATCGTGCCGTAAATTTGGGATTACAAGTCGATACTATGCCACTGCCTCGTGTAGAGTTCTGCCAGAATTGGCTATACGAACGAATAGCTTACAGTACGTCGCTAGATTTGAAAAAGGGTTATTACCAATTAGAATTATCCGAAGCTAGTATCTCCATTACAAATTTAGTCACAGCAGACACTACAGGGTGTTTCACACGATTATGTTTTGGTTTAGCTACTGCTCCTGCGGGATTTTAAAGAGTAATGCAACTAGCTTTCCATGAACTCTTATGGAAAAATGTTTTAGTTTACATTGATGATGTAACTATTGCTGCGAAAACATTCCCTGAGTGTTATCACGGAATGGAACACACGTTAGGACAAGCAAGAAATTTTAATTTTAAATTTACACCAGGAAAGTCTATTATTCTTCCAGAAGAAATGCCATCGTTAGGTGCCGTTATCTCATCTAAAAGAATTAAGCCCGATCCAAAAAAAATAGCCGCAATTGTCGATCTCCCTACTCCTAAATCAGTAAAAGACGTTCAAAAATGGGTAGGTGCAGTAAATTATTACCGAAAGCATTTACCACATGTAACCGAGCTTTTATATCATTTGTTACAACTTACAAAGAAAAATGCTAAATATAATTGGGGACCCGATGAAGAAGCAAGTTTCCAAACAACGAAGAAACTGCTTACTTCGGCTCCTTTACTTCGTAACCCATTATCACCCGACGACGAATTACATCTACATACCGATGGATCTAAAATAGCTATAGCAGGAGTCCTTATGATTAAAATTTCTACTGGAGAATTTCCCGTAGGATATTTTAGTCGAATTCTTTCTGATTCCGAAAGTAGATTTTCAGCTACTGAAATTGAATGGCTAGCAGTGAAACGCTCTATACAATTCTTTCACATATGGCTACAATTCACTACATTCTATCTAGTAGTTGACCATAAGCCATTCCTCGGAAGAAAATTTACAAGTAAAGGTGCTTATACCACAATGTCGGCTTCTCGTCTCCTTAACTGGAGTCTAGAAATACAACAATACTCCTTTATAATTAAGCATTGTTCAGGAAAAGCCCACCTAGTTCCTGACATGTTAAGTCGTCTTTCGAAAACAAACATTGACGATATAAATTATACTACGGCTATGAATAATTTCCACCAAGATCCTGAAGGTTTTCAGGAATATGAACAATTTGTTAATGAATTAAGCTATATTGGCTCAACTTCCCCTAACTTGTTAGACGGTGAACTTACCCCAATATTTTACACCAATGAATTTCTTTTAGATCTTCTCACCCTAGAGTGGAAAAGTGCCATAACCCTCCTAATTGACCGACATTTTTGCCGGACGTAAATTTGAATCGTATCCACTAGGCTAATTGAGCGACATTTATGCCGGAGGTGCTGCGTTGTTGCAATTCCGTTACCTAGTTCACAAATTTGGCAATTTTCTGAGGCTGTATTCGAATTCAAATGACCTTACAAAGATTATGCAAATAAATTTTATAACACTGAATACATTCTTATTTATAAAATTGTAACCAATAATTTATAAACTGATCAGCGGAGCAGGAAGGCTAATAACTACATTGTACAAAATAAAATTCATTGATAATTGCATATTGAACTTAATTCATGGGATTTATAAAAATTTATGCAATTTTAGTTTTCCATTGGATGATGATCCTATGCTTCGTTAAGGTCCTTCCGACAACATCTGAATTTTCCGGCAAAAATGTCGGTCACTTAGCCGAGTAATTCAAGAAAATAAGACAACACATACCCTTATGACCTTGGATTTTCCAAGGTGACTAGAGACCAGGTGCTGCAATCTTTGGACACGATTCTCTGTTTTTATGATAGGAGATGCGATTGCGAACATAATCGTAAAATATCGTAGATGTAGCTTCAAGTNCGATTCTCTGTTTTTATGATAGGAGATGCGATTGCGAACATAATCGTAAAATATCGTAGATGTAGCTTCAAGTTCGTAATGTTAAATTTTGCGATACAAAAAAGGTCCGGCAAAAATGTCGGTCAGATAGGGTGAGAAGAGTTAGTGGAAATGCAAAGAACGGATTCCGAATGTATTGCCATTATGACAAATATTCATGATCCTAAACTTCTTAGAAAATATGTGATTCACAATAATACGTTGTATGACATTAAAGCTGGTCATAGGCGTCTGTACCTCTGTAAAGTTTTGCGTAGTGAAACATTACACAACGCTCATAATATTCCCTCTTCTGGGCATTTAGGATTTACCAAAACTTTGTTTAGAATACTTTCCCATGCTACTTGGAAAACTATTGAGCATGATGTATACCAACATATTCTAACATGTGAAAGTTGCATTAATTATCGACGCAACTATGGTAAAACATTAGGTCACCAGAAACCACTACCTATTGGAAAATACCCTTTCCAATATATTACTGTGGATCAAATAGGTAAGTTANCGATTCTCTGTTTTTATGATAGGAGATGCGATTGCGAACATAATCGTAAAATATCGTAGATGTAGCTTCAAGTTGGTAATGTTAAATTTTGCGATACAAAAACGGTCCGGCAAAAATGTCGGTCAGATAGGGTGAGAAGAGTTAGTGGAAATGCAAAGAACGGATTCCGAATGTATTGCCATTCTGACAAATATTCATGATCCTAAACTTCTTAGAAAATATGTGATTCACAATAATACGTTGTATGACATTAAAGCTGGTCATAGGCGTCTGTACCTCTGTAAAGTTTTGCGTAGTGAAACATTACACAACGCTCATAATATTCCCTCTTCTGGGCATTTAGGATTTACCAAAACTTTGTTTAGAATACTTTCCCATGCTACTTGGAAAACTATTGAGCATGATGTATACCAACATATTCTAACATGTGAAAGTTGCATTAATTATCGACGCAACTATGGTAAAACA